>BDDA01000226.1:76660-91141 GCA_001662385.1 Chlamydomonas asymmetrica | reverse complement strand
CCCCCCCCCCGCCCCTTGCCCCCCTTCCCTCACCTTGTTGAGCGCCACGAAGGCCCACGTCATGAGCATCAGCGCGGCCGGCAGGTCCTCGTGGAATCGCAGCGCCAGCGCAGCCACCGCACACAGCTGCGGCAGCGACGCCACCTTGTCCGCCGCCACGCTGACAGGCACCGCCGCAGCCTGCCGCAGCGCCGAAACCACTCCCGCCACCGACAACTCCCAGCTCCCCTCTCCGGCGCCGCCGACCGCTGCTGCTGTTACCCCCTGGCTCTTCCCTTTCTTGGTCGACTTCTTGCCGGACCCCGAGCTCGTGTTGAGCGCCTTCCACATCGCATTGAACTTGGCTGCCGCTTCCGCCAAGTCGTCGCTGCCGCCGCCGCTGCCGCTGGCAGCACCAGTGCCGTTTGCGCCACTGCGGGTCGTCGCGTTCTTGGCAGTGCCGTTTACGCCCCTGGCGGGCGCGAGGAGGCCAGTGCCGCTGCTGCCAAGGCGCTGGAAGCCTCTGCTGCGCTCCGCCGCGGCGCGCGCGTGAAGCCACGCCAGCGCGCTCGCGGCCTTACCACGCAGCCCGGCGCCATGCATGCGCGCCCAGTGGCGGCAGTACGCGGCATGCCGCGCCGCCACTGCAGCGGCCCCGGTGCCGCCGGCGGCATGGCGCGCTGCGGCGCGCATGGCGGCAGCTGCTGCGGCTGCGTCTTCGAACGCGCTCTCAGCCTCACCACCCCAGGCCTCCGCCTGCGCCGTGAGCGCCGCCACCATGGCGGCTGGCTGCGTTGTGGCGCTGTCTAGGTATGTGGGCAGGTAGTAGGGGGAGAAGCTGTGGCGGGGGTCACGCCGCGCGCTGTGGTACAGGAACGTCTCCTGGTGGGGGGGTGAAGCGCGGCGCGGAACACAAGGCAAAGCTACAACGTTCAAACACAACTCTCACTCTCTCTCTCTATTATCCTTTGGCGTCAACCTCTTGTTGGCCGAGGCAGACATAAAGGCAGTGCACGTACCTGCAGGAACTGCATCCCATACATCCAGTAGAAGAGCGCGCCCAGGCTGAAAAACACGGCCGCAGCAGCGGCACCGAACGTCAATGAGGGCCCCAGCAGCGTGCGCACATCATACAGCGACCTTGGGAACAACGATGGCAGCGAAGGCGGCGGTGCAGCACTGCGCTTGCTGCCCGTGCCACCACCGTCAGCGCCAGCGCCAGGCCCGCCATCCGCCTGCTGCTGCTGCTGCTGCTCTGCATGTCGTTCCGCCTGTTGATTCTGCTGCTGCTGCAGCTCCCCCGCCTGCTGATGCTGCTGCTGCTGTCGCTCCAGGGAGAGCTTGCGCGCCGCTCTGCGCAGCAGGAACAGCCCAATGGCCGGTGCGTATATGGCGGGGTACACACGGAAGTGAACCGCAAAGCCGTACACCGCCCCGGCAGCGGCGGTACGGCCCACCGCCAGGCAGTACAGCAGTACCAGCAGTACGACGGCCACCAGGGCGTCGCAGGAGCCGCGCGTGGAGATGGTGAAGGTGTACGGGTTGTACAGCCAGAGCAGTACGGCGGCGTTGGTGGCGCGCTGAGAGGCGCCCTGCAGCCTCAGCAGCTGCACGATGAGCAGCGCCGCGACGATATCCGCACACGCAAACAGCACCTGCGGCGGTCGTATTGCAGGGGAAAGGGCAGGGCTGCTGAGGTAGATGCGTTGGCCTATACCGCTACAACAACGTGCTGATTGAAGCAAAAACCCAAGGTCAGGCCTGATCAGGCTCCTGCCAGGACCGGACAGTGCGTACCCGCGTTGCATGGACTGGTGCTTTGGGTGTGCCGAATGGGTCATTCGAGGCACCATTTGCTCACGCACATAACTTGTGGTGTGCTTCAAAGCTGCTCATGAAGGTGCTTGCACTCGTGCGTTGACGCACAACACCACCGTCGCGGTGCTGCGCGTCGCACCTTGCCCCAGGGGCGCCACAGCCACACGTTGGGCAGCAGTAGGTACGCCAGCACGGGGCTGTAGCGGTACGTGCTGCGCGCGTAGGGGCTGCGGCCTGCCGCAACGAAGGCGGCTGCGTCCGTAAACACCTGCTCGCATGATGCAGGCATCAAGGAGTGCAGCGCCGACAGGTGAGGGTCAGCAGCGCCCGGCAGGTCAGGCATTGCGTGCGGGTGCGTACAGCCTCCGGCGCTACACTACCCTTCAAAGCTTAGCATGATAGAACTGCAGCGAATTACCTGCCACCTGGCGACAAGAAGCCTGTTCGTATTCGCTCAACTAAAGACGGCCATACGACAAATCGCACTCCCTTAACAGTACTTATTTTGAAACTGTGAGCAAAGCGGGCACAGCATTCTACTACAGGCTTGCCTCGTAGTCCATGTCGGTGTACTTGACGTCGAGGTTGCGATCCTGCCACTCGCCAAACGCCAGCATAGCAGCTCGCACCAGGGAGCTGACTGCCAGGATGACTGGCAATGACATCGGTTTCATTTCCAACAAGCCCTGAGCCTACGCAGCCCACAGGTTCCGGTGGTGTTGAGTACAGCTGCGGATTCACGTAGATTCCAAAACAGTGACCTCTGCCGAACTGTATTGTGTCATGCTGTTTTGCATGCCCAAGTACAGTGCGCTAAGCAGGCTCATTAGGTGGCAGCGCCAAAGCGTTGCGACTATTGTGCAATCCCTTCCGCCGTTCTGCCTCGGTCTCAGTGCTTGCCCTGTGGCATGTTGCAAGGCTAGGCCAATAAAGAGGTGATATATATGTTGGTCAGCGGCTTGGTGTACAGAGCACATAAGATAGCGAAGCCTGGCTTGCTGCTTTCCCGCCCGACTGATGCGCCATCGTATTTCGATCCAGGGCTGCACATGCGTAACATGCGGTCGGTATGTGGCTGTAAGTTCTGAAAATCCTTTCAGCATGCATTCCTCTTTAGCACCACCTCCTGCAAACACGCCACATTAACTTGCCACTCTGCCTCGGCACACCTTGCTGATATGCAGCCGTTGAAGGACGAGCTCAGGCCTCCTTGACAATCACCTACGTACAAGCATTCAAACTTAACCTCTACGCCTTTTAATATGCGTTGTATAGAGGGACAGTTGCTGGCGCTGGTGGTGTTCGCCTTGGCGTCAGCTGCGCAGGCACCTGCGACGGGACGTAGCGCTGGCGCCGATATGCGCCTGCAACAAGCCCTCACAAAAGGCCAGCAAGCCCCCGAAGCAATCAGAGGACTGTCAGAGAGAGAACTTGTCGAGCCAAGCGTAGCTGCACACACCGCGCCAGGCGCAACATTCCCGCACAAGTTCGCCGAGCTGTCCGATGATGACCTTGTCTACGTAACGGGCACTGACAAACAGCGTCTGGTCCTGGCCCAGGCCTCCAGGTCCTGGCGCAGAGGAGGTCTTACCCAGGACATCAGCGCCTCCTCGGCCGTGCTAGACCCCAACACGCTCAATGTGACAGTTCGCGCGTTTATGGCATATGAAGACGCCAACGCCATCGACCAGCTCAACAGGTGAACAGAGCCAAGCATGCTATGTATGACTACACCTACGCTTGCCTCAACGACCCTTATTGCGTTGAGCTTTCTTTCTTGTCACGAGGCGTGGCAGCGGCTGGGGAAACAGCCCCAGTCGGGGCGAAGCCAGGCAAGAGCTAGGTTACGAGTGTTGTTATGGCGGTGTCGCCTTGTTGAACGCACTGCAGGGACAACGCGGCCTTCCTGGAGCGCTACGAGTACTTCCCCAGCGAGGGCTCCAAGGAGCTGGGCCCCGTGTGGCACGGCGCCAAGCAGGGCGACAGCCGCATAGCACTCGCACCCTGGTTGGCGCACAGGTGCGGGTGACGGGGGCGCCGTACAGCGCACGGCGCATGCGCTGACCGCACAGCCTGCTCGCCACGCCTGTCAGTGTGCGTGAGCTGTGTGTGTGTTCGTTTAGCGCCGCGTGAACCTGTGTGCAGCAGCGCACGGGGGGCTCATCAGTTCCCATTCTGTGTATGTCGGGGCGCTTGTAACCTAGGCACAAGCCCATGCATGCATGCGCATGGGGCGTGCTGAGAGGCCGCGAGGGGTCAGCGGCAACACCGTCGTGTATCATGCACAGCAGGAGGCCGGTCCTGCCTTGGGGCCGTTGTTGTCGGATATGCTCACATGCTCCTCACATGCCTCATCTGCCTGCCATCCGTAATGCACTTGTAAGCATAAGCATCTTTGTTACGGCAGCCTACTGGCATATTTGGTACTGGTGTCGTCTTGTACTTGGGTGCTGGGGGAGCTGTGTGTGTGTAAGTGGACGGGTGTGCGCATGCGGCGCCGCTGCTGCAGGGCATACGGCGACACCTACAAGTGGATCCTCTACGGCGACGATGGTGAGCTATAGCGGCCTGCTGCCTGTCCGGCCCTTTGGGACAACTGCCTGGCACGCATCAGGACATGTCGCATGCGCCTCAACATCACGCTCGGGCCCGCTGCAGCCGCTGGACCGGTTGCCGCCTCAGCAGACACCGCTGGGCCCAACCGCCACGCAGGCCGGCCACGCTGTGTGCCTCTGTGCTATACAGGGGCCAAGGTGCCCTGCGCACGTGTTGCACACGTTACCCCATGCAACAGCAAGCACACGGAGGCGTCAGGGGCCAGCCAGGGGGTGGCCTGCGCTGTGCTGATGACCTCCTAATGGGCCGGCCAGCACGGTCGGGCCGTCGTGTGCAGGTTGCGTAGTTGCGTCAGCAACATCTGCCTGACCTTGCTGCTTGCTCTGCTTGCGCTGCTGCCGCTGCCTCTGTTCTTCTTGCCAGACACTCTGTTCCTGCTGCCCGGCGTGCGCGCGCTGCTGCCCTACCTGGACCATGACCAGCCGCTGGTGCTGAGCGACAACCTGTGGGGGCCACCCGAGCCCATCACCCACCCCAGCCGCGCGGCGCGGCGCTGCCTGCCTTGCGGGTTCAGCCCCCACTACCTACCCAGCTTTGCCGAGGTGAGGTGAGGCGAGGTGAGGTCAGGCGGACCGTCACTTGTCAGCCAGTGCGAAGTGATTGATTGATTGGTTGATGTTTGTTTCTGGTGGAGGACTTGGGTTTCCATCTGGTGGCCTTTCAGGACGATGGTGGATATTTGGGATGATGGTAATGCTGGTGTAGCGTGTGTGATGCAGGCCCACGCACGCAAGCAGGCCATTGTTGGTGTCCGCGTGTTTGGGGGTCAGGGGCAGCCGGTGTGAGCCTGATGCTGTGAAGCACGCTGCCTGCGGTGGAAATCGTGAGGCGCTGCTGTGGCCCGAGCGAGTTGCGTGGCACCGGGCCGTGGTTGCTGACTGCGCGTCTGTGTGCAGCGGTAAAGCGTTGCGGATGCGACTTTGTGTTCCGTTGTGTGCACTCATGCATGCGTTCGCGCAGCTGCACAAGCTCAACGCGGTGGCGCTGGAGCGCCTCAAGCGCAAGTCCGGCGGCACGCTGCCGCCGCCGCCGCCGCCTCACCGCGACCCCGCCGCGCGCTACGAGGCGCGCCCCGCCTGCCCCTACTGCACGCGCAATGCCACCTGCGCAGACATCGACCAGCCCGAATGCAAGCACCATGCGGGAGTGCATGGCGGCGCAGGCGTCATCTTCAGCATCGGGCTGATGCGTATGGTGCGTGCACTGCATAAGTTTGCATTGTACTGGCATCGGACAACAAACTCCCATCTGGGTCACGGCTTTGTTGGCCATGCCTGCGTGCTGATGCATGGGCGGCATGGCACCTACCCCTAGCATGCCTGCGTGGCATGAGGCGTGGCATTCACTGGCCCGTGGTGCCCATGCTGTGCACACATACAAAATTACAAAGTGACGTATTGCATGATTGCGGTGCACAGGGGCGGTGTGCGTGCCACGTGCTAGCTCATGCAGCAATGCATGCCTCCCCTGCTCCTCCCCCTCTCCCCCCCTCCTTTCCTCTCGTCCCGCACACCCCAACCCCATCCGCGCTGCTGCTGCATGTATGTGTGGGTGTGCGTGTGTACATGCTGCACCAGGTGTCCCTTGAGGCCATGAAGGCGTGCATCCTGGGCTACAAGCAGCTGGCGGGGGGCGACTCGCTCATCTCACGATGCCTCTTCTACAGCTTCGGGATAGGGTGGGTACGTGCTGCGGCTGCATGACAACCTGGCCCGGCTGACACGCATGTCGTGCCCTGATGCACCCCAGGGACTGCTGGCCCTGCTTGTGTGTGTTGCTCCACCTGTGAGCGACACGCGCTGCCGCGTCACTAGCTTGTTGCTGCCTGCCCCGCCTGCGTGCTGCTCACCCCTCGGCCATGTCACGTTGCCGACGCCTACTACTCATGTTGCCGCATGTTCTCATATGCCTGCACGCCGTGGGCAACGCTCAACACTCTCCCCTCCCCTCCCCTTTACAATGCTGTGCACTATGTTGGCTGCGGCCTTCCTTGCGCGGCTGCGTTGTGGAGGTCACACGCTGAGAGTGCTTGACTCTATGACTGCCAAATGGTACATGAGAGTGGGAGGAGACTTGCGTGGTTCAGCGTGGAGGGGCGGGGACTGACAATGCCCTGTAATGTGCCCTGTGTGCGTGTGCGCGTGCGCAGCTTCACGGACCCGGGCGCCCACGCGACGGGCCTGCACATAGGCGCACACCTGCTGTTCCAGGGCAGCGACGGCGGCGGCGTGGGCATCAAGAAGGCGCGCTGGCTGCTGGCGCACGACAAGTGCGATCCCAGGTGCAGGTGCGTGCGTGACACAGGCCTGGGAGGATGTGGGAGGGCAGAAGCGACGCCTGTGTGCTGTGTGTGTTTCTCTATAGCTCTATACGCATGCTACCCAACTCGAGCGGTGGGTGCCCGACAACTGGCGGAAGAAAGCGAGGCACAAGGTCCTTCGCGGGCTGCTTGCCTTGGTCGCAGCCACGTTACTAGCAGGCGTGTGGCTGGGCGCATGTATCAGGCTTGCATGTATCAGGCTTGCAGAGTTGCGTGCATGCACAGCATGGGGGCCGTGCAGATAGCGCTGCCCGTGAGGCTGGAGCGCGCCACCGTTCTGTACACATGCGCGCCTGACACACGAGTTTGCATGGGTGGGGGCTCTGGATTCCACCCCTGTGCACCTGTTGGAACAGAACCACAGGGTCATGTGCTGCAGAAACGATGCTGTACCGAGGCATTGTTTTCACCTCCGCCTGTGCCAGCTGCATTCTCAGCCAGACCTGCAAAGTAAGCACGGTTTCGTCTCAGCCGGTTGCGTCGGGCTGTGCCTAGCAAAGCCATGCATGCACGTCCTGGCTGGCGTTGCGTGCGCAGGTGGATGATGCGCTACGCCGTCAGCGTGCACCTGGGGGCGCGCAAGTACCGCAGCTTTGAGCGTGCGGCGGCGGCGCTGGCGGCGACCGCGCAGGGCCACGCAGCGGCGCTAGCACTCATGGCGGCGCGCGACGCGCAGGCGGACGAGGCACGGCGGGCGCGCAAGGCCGCACGCGAGGCTGCTGCAGCGCCCGGCAGCCATGCTAGCTCCCTTGGTGGTGGCGATAGCAGCAGTAGTGTCAGTGCACAAACTGTGACGCGTGTTGGAAACAGAGAACGACCGCGGGTACGCACCGGTACTGGTTGACTGTTGCTAAGCGTACGTGAGTACCCACCAAGTGAGGATGATTGTAAAGCTCAGGACTGCTGGTGTGCAAGCGAGGGAAATCACTTGCACGTCGGAACAAAGCAGGTGTGTGGCAACATGGCGGAGCAGGTTGAGCGCATAGCAACTGAAGCCACCAGAGTGCCCAGGCTGCACCAGGTACCGTTTGTGCACGACAGCGAGCGGAACCGTGGCTCCGCTAAGCACGACGAACCCCTGTAAAACCGCAGCGCCACTTCTTGCGGCTACCCATGTTATGCCCAAATCGCTTGTAGCCAGGCCCAACGCAAGGGAATAGTCTGCAGTGAATGTGTATTTACTGTGGATGCCTATTGCAGGGTTCCACACCAGCTGCCAGCTCGCCTCGATGGATGGGCCAGTGATTTCTGTGTGCAAGCACTCTCTGCCCCCCATGTACTTCAGAGAAGCTTAGCCACACAAGTACATACTTAACCGTGGGTGAGCAACCTGCCTGGTGGAAAGGCAGCCCTTACACGATGGGGAGTCAGAAATTGTTCGGCAACATGTTCGGCACTGAGGGAAGTGAGGCCACCCTGGGCGCACAAGCAAAAGCACCTCTGTTCACAACCTGCAGACACAGATGGTGCTGTGCCATGTTTGCAATTGCGCAGCTTCTATTTCCAGCTTCTCTAGCTCTTTTGAGGCCAAAAAGGGGATTTGCACCCTCTCCAATCCATTTTGAACTTTAAAAGGTAAGACCTTCCAACTCATGGCCGTTATCTCAGTTTGCCTTATTGTTCTCTATAAACAATCGCGCTCGTTACAGAGGCCTGAGCCTGCTTGTCTTGCGCAGTTCAAACCTTCATAATCTTCTCCATAACTAGGTGGTGTGTGTTTTCACTGAAAACATCACTATGGGCGTAGGTCTGAACGTCGTGACGGGTATTG
Source organism: Chlamydomonas asymmetrica (assembly GCA_001662385.1). NCBI lineage: Eukaryota > Viridiplantae > Chlorophyta > Chlorophyceae > Chlamydomonadales > Chlamydomonadaceae > Chlamydomonas > Chlamydomonas asymmetrica. The sequence goes on along the minus strand of BDDA01000226.1, from coordinate 82,637 downwards.
TGTCGCTCCTGGGGTATGCTCCTCTTGCGGTCTTCATCGGAGGTGAGCGCGATCCTGTGGAATGCCCTCTGACACTGAGGGAAGTTGGGGTATGCACCGCTTGCTGGTCAAACTTGACCGTGGCCCCACCCGCAAGACAGCAACTCCCGCCACCTGGAGCGTTGCCATGGTGGCCGGGAACCACAAGACGCGAACGTTCGTCGAGAACAGCTTGGGGTGGGCTGTGGGGCTGCGCTGGCCTTGCAGGGCTCTACTAGCTTGACATTCACCGGCTGCGCTGCTTACAGGCCTCGCCAAGGTGACCGATGTGGTCAACAACAATAACTGGTCCAAGTAAGGCGGCTTGCCACTTACTGCCTGAGTGCTGCTTGTTTTCAAAGCACCCGCAACCGGCAAGGTCAAAATGTTCACCATGCCTCAACGTTGTGAACCTGCCATCGTTGTTGCCTGTTTGCAGCTGGGCCAAGCAAGTCGTATACATGCTTGAGGTTGGTGTCACGCTGCTTTGTTCGAGTTGCTGAAGAAATAACAATTTGAGCGCTCGCACGCGTTCAAAGCATGCTCTGAGTTGTGCACAAGCTCTGGGTTGTGCCGAAGGGAGGCTGACTTCCAGTACATAAGGACTGGAAACGCATGCCCCACCGTATCGCTGTTCTGGGCTTTACCTGTCCATTGCTGACTGTGCTAATGGTGCTTCAACTGCCTTGCATATATTCGCCCCGCCCGTATCTGACTTCAGTGGTATCTCATAGCGTGAGTATCTCCTGTAGTTGCAACGTCAGTGGCTTCTTGCTGCTTGGTTGCTCTCAGTCCTGTTGGGTTGAGCAATCAGCTCAACGTACTGCAACTGCTTCAAGCACTGACGGTGACCCATGCCCAACCTGTTCTTGCCTGCAGTGCGGGCATCGTGTACTTCCTGCTCATCGCGCTGGTGGCGTTTGTCGGCAAGCTACGTCGCTCTGGCAGCTTCCTCATAGGCTGGCTCATGTGCTCGACAGCGCTGCTCATCTACTCGGGCACCAAGTACCTCATCATCATCCAGCGCGTCGACAGCCAGGGCAGCTACACCGACCCCGGCACTGGCGAGGCCTACGCCAGCGGCAGCCTGCCCTACCTGCGCTGCGTGGCCGCCGGCATCATCAGCACTGCCGGCTGGTATGTGTGCACGTGTGTGTGTACGTGTGCGCGCAGCGCTTCCGCCCATCAGACCAGTGAATGCAACGAGTGATTGCGTCAGTGCTGGAGGATGGGCGCTGTTCACAGGAGCCGTCGTGCACGCATGCACACATCGCACAAGGCATGCTGCATCAATCAATCCACCCTCTGTTTCTTCGCTCTTGAAGCATGCCGCCTTCCCATACTTTACCCTCTGTTTTCTTGACTGTTGTCTTGGTTGGCGCCATGCTCGTCAACCTATTCCGCTCTCTGCTGAGCCAAGTCGTTGCATGCATAGTGCATGCCAGGCTTAAGCCATGTGGCTGATGCAACCATATGCTGTCCTGCTGCTGGGTGCACACGCCCTCTGACGCGCACCACGCCGCTCTCCCCCCGTGTGTGGCCCCGCCGTGTGACCCATGCAGGAGCTTCTTCATCACCATCCTCGTCAACCTGGCCATGACGGCGGATGACGTCCACGGTGGGCACAAGGGTGCAGCACCAGCAAACATCGCGTAAGCTGCTGCCGGCGTATCGGCCCGCCCATGACAGGCTCGTCCGCTGCAACTGCGGATGCTGACGCGGCATGATTGACAGGCGCCATGCGCTGCACGCACATACATTCTTCTCTACCAGCACCGGAAATCGACGACCACATACTAGCACTGTGGCCCAGCAGCTCATGCCCAACCTGGGGTAACCAGTGCGACAAGCATCCCCCTCCTGTGCACGAGGATTGGCACAGCACGCCCACAGACTGCTAATCGACAGTCCACCCCGGCATCAGCACCGCCGCAAGCACGCGCGCGCGCCCACCCACCTGCCCGATGACCCTCCCTCCTTGTGCCCACGTATACACGTATATACGTACATATTCGCAGCATTTGAAGCACTTGGTACCTCCACATGATGTGCACACAGAAATTCAACCTTGCGTATTCGCTGGTAATGTGTGTCTAATGTAGTATGTCACGGTATGGCCACCGCACTGCTACAACCCGCCATTTTCCATGGGCTGCAGCTCTCCAGTGTCCAGCACCGGTACCAGTATTACTCGCAGTGATGACAGGCAGCGATTGACACCTGCACTGTGTGTGACGCTTGTATGCCACTCATATGACCTGCTGATTAGAGACCTGGGATCACCATCGCATGCTATCCACGCCATCGCTTTGCATGGGACCAACATTTAAAAACGATCACCACCATCCATCATATGAGTGCTCCCACAACAAGGCGCAGTTCTGCGTGTAAATAGCACGCGCCATGCAACGGTTTCCAACTGGAATACGGGAGGTAACCCACAGCTTCAGTCCGGGTGTGAGGCAAGGCGGCTGTCGTCCTGCACAGCTGCAGTTCAGCCGACTGACCACTCATGGGAAAAAAAGGATCCTAGCAATACTTATTTACTTCCTACGAAGCAGTTATGTCATGAAAGCAAAGCACCACCGGCAGCCCAGGTGGCGTGATGGACGCACCAGCCCTGCTGGCCTCAAGCATACTTGTTCCGCCTCCTCCGCACACCTGATTCATCCTTGTCATCATCATCATCCCCAGCTCTTGTTGCTGCTGCTGCTGCTGCTGTAGAAGCAGGCTCAGCCTTCTTGCTAGCGGTGCTCGCAGGCGCGGCCGCAGTTGTGTGTGCAGATGTTCGCTTGCCAGCAGCAGCCGATTTCCGTTTTGGGATTCCGACTCGGATAAGGAACCTGCAGGGTATTGCACATAAACAAAGCACATAACACTTGTGTAAGCCGTTTTGGACTGCAGCAAGCACAGCATTCTCAAAGGGCTCTGAGCACGCCTGTGGTCAACATCACCGTTGGACCAAAATTGATTGTGGCCCCCGACGTATGCGCAAACACACTCACTTGATCGTCACGGCAAGACCCAGGAAGACGATGATGCCCGCTATCACAAACGAGATGGCTACGTGGTCCACCATTGTCGAGCTGTGCACACACTGTGCGTTCCTTCGTCAGCAATGTTACTGTGTTGGTTGCCTTGCAGTGTTTTTTGTATGTGACTCGACGTAGTGGGCCGTTGTTCACCTGGAGCTCCTATCAGTATCCCTTTGCACCTCGGGCAAGTTGCCATCAATCCATCAGCCGCACTCTGACATGGCAACCGGTCAACAGCGGACTGCCTGCATGACACATTGGAACCGGCGACAATCCCACCCCTGCAAGTCACACCCCATGCACCACCATGTGTGACTGCCACAACACCGCCTGCCTGGCGCACAAACGTTTAGGTAGACATTCAAGGGGCAGCAATTTGTGCTGCGAGTGCGGCGGGCAAGCAAGCGCAGGCTCACGCCGATGAACATACCACTGCGTGCAAAGATACGCACATGGCTGCACACACACATGCACCACCAGGGGCTGCCGTGAGAGCACACAGGTGCGCATCTCCCCGCCAACCATGTTGCTGCATACAAGTACCTGTTGTGTGTCCGGGTGAGGGTGGCCGGCTGAGCCTGCTCCCGCATCTCCAGCCAGGTGCTACCTGCCCCGGCTGCCTGGGTGTCTGGCCGGCTGGTGGTACCGGTATGCCAGCCGGCTTGATGTGGCACGTACGTTTCGCATGCATGCGTGCCGCCCTCACGACATGCAGGATTGGGCCGCAGGCGGCATTCCAGTGACAGTGGTGGTGGGCGGTGGTGACGCTGAGGTGCAGGCGCGGCCGTATGATTGAATGACATGCACCACCATGAGATGGCGGCGTCGCCTTGACGCTATGCCCCGCAGTGCCTGCACCCAACACGCCGCCATCTCGTCGCAACTCCCGCAAGCGCAGGCAGCCGCTGTGTCCTGCCTGCCCATATCCACGCCATGTCGATCCCCCCCCCTAAAATTCCCTGCTGCAATAGCAGTGTTGTGGGACTGCGGGGCATGTGGGGTGGGGTGAAACCATGCCATGCCACGCCATGCCTTCCAGCCGTCAGCACGCAGCGCTCACCGTGCACCTTTCACGCGTGCGCCGCTTGATCTACATGGCCGGCTGTTGCGCATGTCACTACCACCTTTCGCCAGTTGGCAAGCAGCCAAAGTACGTTGCGTTATGCATGATTGCTGCAGAGGCGATATGGTATCACATGCATACCGCAATGTACTCTGCAGCAATCGGCAGGTGCTGCCAAGACCTCTCGCACCAGCGACATGCGGGCGCAAACCAACGCAACAACGGCGTACGTACATGATGCTGCCCAACACGCAGTGGGGGCCCTCGCCAAGTGACAACTGGCTCAACAACACATCCATGAACCCACCCACTCACTCACGAGTCATGGTTCTGGCTGGTCTTGCCCTCCTCACCAGCTGCCGCCCAGCTGCCAGCTGTCAGGTGTCCATCACATGCGTTCCGCTGTGCTTGCACACACTGCGCAGTGCGCAGTGTGTGCAAGGCTTCAGAGCATGCCAGCCCAGCATGCTGGCGTGCCCACACTATCCCTGCCTCCCTTTCCACCACGCGCATGAATACATTTTTAGTCCTCCACACCTCGCCCCTTGGCTGTGAGTGCGTGCTGACCCGCATGCACCTTCAGCCACACGCATGGGCCCGCACTGCAGGTGGTATTCCTCAACATACTCGCCCACAAGTGATTGATGGCCCTCAGACCCAGGCTGTGGTGGGGCAGGCCCCGATTTGCACACGTGCTTAGCGCTGGTGGTTTACAAGTTGGCCGCGCTGCCGTGAAGTATGTGCATATCTCAACACCTTCATATGCCCTGTCTGCATGGGCTCAACATGATGGAGCAGCATGCATGTGCGATGCCGGCTTCAGGTGTGTGGCCATGGCAGTGTGGCAATGGGATCACTGTCAGGACGCAAAATATCAACGCTGTAAGGTTGTCATACAAAGGTGGCATCAAAGAGAGAGCTGTAAGTCTGTACACTGTTCATGTGCAGCCGCCATGCTCATTGAAGGGAGGCTGATGCAAAGGATCACACGCACGCGCAGCGCAGTGCTAAACGATTAGGATGCAAGACGAGCGCGGGTCAGCTGGCCCTTGGCCGTATAGGCACAGGGGGCGATAAAAGAGGTGGCAGCCCGATGCTGCAAGGTAGAAGGGTGTGATGGCTACTATGTATGTACGGGGGTGGGGCGAATGCGCGAATCGGCAACAGGTGTGGAAAATAGCTACCGGCATCAAAGAAGTTGGGTTCTGCAAATACAGGATGGTTCCTGCAGCTGGCTGGAGGCGCATGCATGCGTGCAGGCGTGTGCATGCGGCCTGAGGCGAGGGCTGTCAGCAGCGGTGTGTGTGGCTGAACGTGCATTGGGAAGACAAGCGGTGGGTGGACGCGGTTGTAAGGATTGCTTGGAAACGCTGCTGCGCTGCAGCGCAGCAGCATACCTCCATAAGACAATGTCCTTATCTTCGCATCATTCCCTCCACCTGTCCCACATCCTTTGCACCTAGCCCACATTCATCTCCCACATTATTATTGAGCAGAGCAAGCAGGGTGGCACTCGTGTCACATGCCTCCGCCACAGCGAAAATGTGCTGGGGGAGTGTCCCTGCCAAACACCCATTTGGAAGGTGCATGTTGCAGCAGGTGAAATTCAGAAAGGTTCCTTCCTCACGCTCTCAACATAGGTGCACATCAAAACACCTTGCGCAAGGCACAAGGTGTGGCCGTTCAGACCTTGCCACTCAAGTCTACATGGGCATAGATGCCTCTCATACCACATCACTCAAACCATGCGATGGATGGCAGCAATGGAACGGCGTATGGCCAACTCAATCGGCCTAGTTTGCTGAGAACATAATCCTGTTCATCAGGCATTTCATTTGAAGGTAGTGCTGTGTGCCTTGCA
>BDDA01000226.1:60646-75712 GCA_001662385.1 Chlamydomonas asymmetrica | reverse complement strand
TGGGGGAAGAAGCGGGGGCGGAGGGTCTTGAATGTAGAGCGGGGAGGTGGTGGGGGAGGTGGTGAGGGAGAGGCGAGGGGGAGGAGGTGAGGGGGAGGGGGAGGGGAAAGGGACATGGATTTAGACTGCGGCGGTGGCAACGTTCTCCGCCGCCCTGGCCTCGGCGGCGTTCTTGGCCACGTGGCCGGTGGTGGAGCCGGGGTGCAGCCAGCTGCCGGCGAAGGACAGCAAGATGGACATGACGAAGTTCCAGAAGGCCTGCATGAGCGCATGCATTGACATGGGGCAGATGGGGGGGAGAAGTTGAGCATGGTATGCATGGCAGCACAGTGCATAGTGCGGGCAGCTCGCATCAGGCATTTCTGTATGTGCATGTGTGTGTCAGATTGTCCACGGCACCACTGCACAGGGTATGCAATAGGCAGCGGCCACTAGCGCACAGTTTCGCTCAGCATCAGTGTTGCTGTCAGCGTGCCGTGTGTGTGTTGCGTCGATGTTCATGCCGGTGGCATTGCCCTGCCGAGGTATCAGCGCTGCCGCGGATGCATGTGCATGTAAGGGACAAGGAGATAGGAGTCCGTGGGTTGGAAGGTGTCATGATGGACATGGACATGTGTGTTCGGACATGCATTCCAGATAACACCCATCATCTTTGCATGCTGAGGTCACTCACCGTGCTGATCTGGCCAGCAACAGTGCACCTGCAGCAGCAGCAGCAGTGGCAAGCAGCAGCAGCAGGGGTCAGGGCAGGAGGCAGAGCGGAATGCATGTGGCATGGCCAGCAGAGCAGTACATGACCCAGGCACGTTCGCTGCATCACATACTGCACATATGCTGCACCACTACGAGATGCGCATTTGTGATTCAGCGTTAAGCGGGGCGAGGGCCCTCGCTGTACTGGGCAAGCATTCTGCTGCCATGCAATGAAACCCGGATGCGCTGACATGTACTGCAAGAAGCTGATGCACTTCAGGCAGGCAGGTAGCACAGCGGCTGTCCAGGCTCATCCCTACTGTTTCTCACTGCCTTTACCATACAGTACAGTACAGGCAGCACGCCCAGTACACACCCACCTGAGGCCAGGCAGGTCGCTGGAGGTGAACTGGTTGTATGTGCCTACGTCCCTCACAGCGTTGATGTCCACGATGCGGATGGTGGCGCTGTAGATGATCAGGGCGGTGTTGACCTGCGGTGGCGAGTGTGCCGGGGTGCACACGTTAGTGGTGTGGGGTGAGACGAGGCTGTCTGGGCAAGGCGGTGTGTCAAGAAGTGGGTGCGCATGGAATTTTCATCAGTCAAGCAGCGTAATGCAGCAAGCAAGGGCTGGCAGCCACCCCCCAACACGGACACGAACGCGTTGGATGTTGTGGTAACTTATACGGTGTGCGCAACTTTGCGCTCAGGGGGGTTGAAATGGCAAGTCGCCTGCTCCGGGCGTCATTCCTAGGCTGACAACGCACATCAGGCTACACTCACCGCCAGCCACATCTGCATGAAGCTCGCGCTGTGGTCGTCAAGGGAATTCAGTAGGGCGTCGTTAAGGGCATTGGCACAGCAGGCGGAAGCACGTCAGCGAGTGTAGCGCAGTAATCCATGGCAAAAAATGCTTTGCTTGTGCACTTCTATTTAGGTGTTCAGGACTTCTCCAGGGTATGTTGAAAAGCTCACTGTGCACAACTGAAGGTCCACTGTCCGTGCGTGCTACACACCTCTGCGACATACCCCACTCGCCTGCCCACTCCACCCTACTTACGTGCGTGTGTAGTGTGCAAAGGCAAAGACCACCAGGACGATGATGATCGCCAGCTGCATCCAAATCTGCAGGCCCGTGATCGGTGCGCGCAGTGACACAGAAGAAACCAGTCAGCTGCCCGCAACTGCCATCGTGAACGAAGTAGTCACAACACGGAAACAGGCCTGGCTTGATTATTTTCCACGTCCAAGTTATGTGTTGCACGCTGAGCCAAAGTGCAACCAAACACTGTCCACAAAGTGGCGGATTGGGACCCAGCCAAATTGGCAACAGACTCTCGGCTTTGAGGACGCACCTCATACCTGCAAGGACACAATTCACATAAAGCACACCACCTGTTCAGTTTCATACTGCTTACAGCTCAAGCCAGTGAATCCATACTGTTGTGGTCCAGCTGCCTCTTCACCCGCCCAACCAACAAAAACGCCGTGCAACAACACACAGCAACACAAGCGCCTAGCACATACAGTGTTTGAGGCTTACCATTCCAGCATATAGGCTTGTTGGCGCTCCCTGTACCAGGCAGGTCAGGCGGACATCCAGGAATTAAGAGGAGAACAGTTGGGAGCGTTGGGGGGCAAACAGTGGAAACAGACCGCAAGGGCATGCTGGCTTTGCAGTTGAAGTCTAGTAGCACTCAAGGGCCAGCAATCGGCGTGAAGCTGGGAGATAGTGCTTACACACACGCCCTTATATGTCAGTGCAGGACCACGCACACGTACAGTCGTGGACAGCATCCTGGAGGTCACAGGTTCAAGGCATGGCCTGCCCACTCACCAAGCGCTGTTGGAGTGAGAGTTGAAGACATCTGTCAGCTTGCAAACACCAGCCAGGAACACCGCCCTGCAGTGAAGCACCCATCCAGGGTAAGCGTTTTGAGTGAAGGACTCGCTGGTTTCAGGACGCTGGTTTCAGGTGGTGGAACCAAGAACAAAGCACTTGAGCTGCACTTGCCAGGGTGCGATGCACAGGAGAGCAAACACAGCCAGGCCGATGGAGAGACCGCGCGTCATTGTGCAGAAGTGCTGTGAAGCTCACGAGCTTGAGTGGATTGTCTGGTGGAGGTGAAGGGGCAAGGGTTTCAAACGTGCGTGAGGGGTGGTGTGGGCGGGGAATGAGGGGGTGGCAAGGGTTGATGAGAGACAGTGGTTTCAATGCCTTTAATATGCATGATGCGCTCTCGAGCTGTTGCGAGCTAGATGCTCATCAGTTCAATGCCATTCGCATGTGGAGTTCCAGGTTGGACCGTCAACCGTCCACCTCCAGATTGGCGATAGCGGTCCGAAAGCGTCCAGCCAGGACACCACCTTGCAAAACACGTCAATGACTGCGCCTGGAAACTGCACAGCACACATTGAGTTTCATTTCATGTGCACAAAATGGGGCGTGCTGGCGCCCGACGTGCCAGGCTGGTAGCGAGACCGTCGGAACCAAGCTGCTGGACTTCCAGCCGCCACCAAGCTGTCACCGCGATAGCCTCTCGAGCAGTACACTGTGTGGCAATTCAAGCTGCTGGCCTCCGGTTGCAGCTGTGCTGCACCAGCAGCGCACGCGCGCACTTGTCGGTGGCAGAAGCGCTTGACTCTGCCAGAGCGCGGTAGGCGCAGACCGTTGACCTCAGCTCCAGGCACCACGTTCTGTTCCAGCCAAGCGATATGGGCCGCGCACAATGGATCAGGTGAGCCTCTTCACATGCCATACCCCCCGCAGCATGGTTCCCCCAAAACAACAGCATGGGCACTGTGTATGCAGTCCACACGGCTGAGATATGACTGAGCAGAGGCGCCTGCCTGCGGGACTGCTGACCAGGACGCTGACGGGGACGCTTGCCAGCGTTGCAGTGTGTTGGGGCCGCTGCTGGCTGCTGAGGCACCCACTGCTGTCACTGCTGTCCACTGCTGTAGGTAAGCTCGCCAGGACGCTGGCAGCCTGGGGGACTAGAAGTGAGACATCACGTGTGAGTACAGCCATCTCATCTCAAGTGACTCTGGCCCATCATCATCATCTTTGTCCCAACACCATGTTTGTCCAAGTGCTGCCACCTGCTGACACCGTGTCTGCTGAACGGTAGACACCAAAGCAGCAACGCATCTGAGGTGCTGCTTGCCTGCCTCGTGTGGCTGAGCTCCGCCAAACACCCTGCTGGTTGCTCGACTCGTTTCTGTGAGTTAACGCTATCAGGCCATGTCTGGAGGAGGGGAGTTTCGGACTCGTCATGCGTGCTGCACGCATGCTGCACGCGTGAACAAGGTAAACCAGGTAATCCCAAACTGTCCCGCTGCACTTGGGGTGTCGGCATACATACGTGCACACTGGCAGGTACGCCGCGCTCAACTCTTTGAACGCACACACCATACGCCTGCTGGCACGACGCACATGCGGTTGCAGGAGGTAGGTAGGTGCCAGGCGGCCCTCCACTCGTCAGGTCAGCCTGACGGTGCGGTGAGTAGCGCGGGGGCTGCCAGCGCGTACTGCTCACGCACTGTGCGGGGCACCAGGGGTGGGGGTGGGGGCCCGGGCGGGGGGTTCAAGCCGTATTTGCCCGCCTAGGACACATTGTCAGCGCTTGTCGCCAGCTGCTTCACGGCACTGGCGGGCACGGAATTCCAGAGCGCCTGCATGCACACAGTCATGGGTCCTGTGCATGGAGGGGGCACTGAATGCACTCATGGCATTGCAGCACGACACCACTCCCTACGCCTGTGTTGCATCGCCCGCTGCGATGCCGGGCTGGGTGGTGCTCCGTTGACACAGCATGCAGGACACGCCAGGACACTGCAGTACGTACCGCATGGTGCATTCCATGCATGTAGGCCAGCATGCTGCCATGCAATCAATCTGCTGAGCTGCACGCCTCCAGCCGCCCAGCCGCACTGGTGGACCCACCCTGGACACCTGCTGGCAGCCTGCAGCAATGCACATGTGTGTGGTGGGGGGACGTGCGGCAAGGCCGGGCCAGAGGCTAGGAACAGCCATCATCCAGCATCAGCACCACGTGCACGCTTGACGCCTAACCGTGCCACATACATGCTTTGCTCACAGGCTATGCCGACGCAATAGCCCCTGAAATAAGGGCGACACCCCCATGGGGGGGGGGCAGTGGTGTTATACAACATCCCCATGTTGGAATGCTTAAAACGGACACAATCGAAACTTGGTCCAGGGCCACTGAGCTCATACATGCACTAAACATGCTCTCAGGAACTGGCGGCCACAGCTACATCTTCTGGACCAGATTCCGGTCGTGCCCATTTTGCCCACTTGACACGCCGTCATGTGATGGCAAGCATGTGATGGGAACAATTCCAACCCCCCACCCTGACACATTCTCCTGCAAATGAAGATCCATATCATTATTAAGGCAATACATGTACGCATGTATGCAGCCAAGTGGGGCTTTGGCTGTGGTTTGGCAGAGCTGCCATGCCCGGATTGCGGTGCTGAAGTGCGCGTTCAGTGTTAGCAGCCATGGCACTTGAACATTACCATAAAAGACTATCCAGAGAGCTTAGAAGCGCTGAGTCTTCAAAGTTCCGGATGCGGTAGCTGGTGGTTGCTTGGTTTCAGGGCGGTCGGTGCCCTTCAAGAACGGAGAGGATGCTGTGTGCGGGCTGTAAATACCGTGCGGGCAGCCAGGGTGGTGAAAGCTCGACAACCAGCTCCTATTACTGGTGAACATGGCAAAGCAAGTGATTAGGTGTTGGCATTATCACGGACTGCTTGTCGTGCATCGCGTCAGCAGTATCAGCAGTCCACAGGGGTCTGGGTTTGAGGCAGCGCCCTCTGTAATGTTACATTCCCTGTATAAGCTGAGCAGTTTGTCCTGCTGTACGGCCTGCACTAAAGGCCCTGCAGTTGATTTGATCCGGTCAGCCGCGAATGGTGTTCTGCGTGCGCGATGCGGCGGGTGGCCTTGGGTTGCCTTGGGCTGCAGTAGATGTGAAAAATGTCCAGTGCTTGTCAGGTATATAAATGCCGCCCAAGGGGAAGCTCCTACATCATGCCCTTAAGCATAGCCTACTAAAGACGAATACAAGCGTTGCCCTTTCTTTCTTTGAGTTGCCCAACGTTGCCGCCTGAGCCCGCCAGCAACCTGACGCCATCGGCCAGACTACTGCCAACATGGCGGGGACCCAGCATGCTTGCAAGCTTGCAGCAGCCTTGTGCGGTCTGTTGCTGTTTAGTCTTGGTGAGTGTGTGGCTGCTTGCGTATGCACAAGTGCTGGCTGGCCTTGCCAGTGTTTGTCAGTCGAGTGCTGCAAGCGAGCGTATGGGCTTTGGCCACCTGCGCTGGCATTCCGTTCATGAGCTGCACAGTAATGATAGAATTATTGTCCTGATAAGCTCAGGTTCTCCGGCAAGCGTGTTGCTTGTTTGAATGCCTGACCAGCAGTACAAATCGTCACACTTGCCAGCACACGCACACCGAACCGTGCCCACCCACATACTTTGCTCACAGGCTGTGCCGACGCAACAGCCAAGTATAAGGGCTACACCTGCTTTGGTGACACGTACATCAGCTCTCCGGACGTCCTGCCAGGATACCCCAAGCTCGTGGACCACGAGCCCGCCTGCCAAACGCTGTCCAACGCGGACGCCTCCTGTGGTGCCTTCACCCACCACCATGCCGGCGACTTGAAGTGCTACCTCTTCAAGTACCCCGCCGCAAAGCTCGCAGGCTACGCTCGCCTCCCTGAAGTGGGCTCCAGGGCGTGCCAGGCCAACGTGGCCGCGCCGCCCGCTCGGCCATACACCTGCTGGCAGCCAGCTGCGCACCTGAACGCGCCCACACTGCCAGGCCAGGTGTACATACGCAGCAGCCAGGATGAGTGTCGCGCGCTGTGCGACAGCCATCCGCAGTGCGGGGGCTACGACTATGACTACAAGGACAGCAAGACGTGCCGCCTGGTGCAGGCGCAGGACGCGCAGTATAAGCGAGACTTGCAGACAGGCTCTGTGGCCTGCCAGGTGATGAGCGTTGCCCCCCCACCTCCCAAACGTTCCCCACCGCCCCCCAAGCGGTCCCCACCCCCACCCAAGGCGGTGCCCAGCGGTGAGCGAGGCGAGCGAGGCGACCCATATGCTTGCGCTTGCTACCGCGGCTGCTGCCGTTTGATGCATGCATGCAACAACGCCGCCACTGGTGCTTGCTGGAGGCTTCAACCACATGCCCATCATAGCCCGTTGTAAAGTCATATGGGTCTGTGGTGTTGCTCTTTGCGCAATGCAGTCTATTCCTGCACGTCCGGCAGGAAAGTGCTGACTAACCAGGACAACCTCATGGGCGGATACAAGGACGGTGCGCCGCTGGATGGTTCATGGAGCGGGTCCCGCAGGGCGGCGGAGTGCCAGGCACGCTGCGAGGCGCACCACGACAAGTGGTGAGTCATGACGCGCTTGAACGAATGCGCGGCGCATGCTGCTGCTGGCGGTTGGTATCTGTCATGCACACGCACATTCACCCGCTGAGCCCTCTGAACACGGCAACATGCGCATTACGCTTTCTGGTGTTGAACCATGCAACCTTCACGTACGTTACCTGGCCCATGCCTCTGTTCCTGGCCGCAGCATCACGTACGTCGTGAACAACAACCTCGAGTGCTTCACCTTTGGAGAGCCCGTTGCCTTCTCCAACAGCGACAGTGATGGTTCCATCGCCACGCAGTGCACGCGCATGACATGCGCCCAGAACATCAGGATTGCCCCCCTTGCACGTGGCACCCACAAGGCCACCACCTTCTCCCCCTCCGATCCCAACAAGCTGGAGCAGTGCCGCCAGCAGTGCATCAGCTTCAACCACAACGGGCGTAATGAGGGCCCGCATGACTGCATCTCATACCTGCTGGGTGATGACCTGTCGTGCTACCTGGCATTTGAGCCGCTGGTGACGAGCAGCACCGGGCCCAGGTACGCCAACGCATGCTGGCCCAAGCCGTAAGGCGCAGTGTCAAGGACATGCCGTTGTTGCCATGCCTTGGGGCATGCTTGGTTTAGTGCACCACACTGCTGTGGTCCTTGCGTTGTTTTGCGCGCACACACGCCTTTCACTGGCGCGCTCATACCTGGCGTTCACACAGGGGAGCCTTCATTACCGTATATCCACATACAGCACGTTCCAGCACCCCGCCAATTGATTATTAGTGCAGGGGATTGCCATTGTTTCTTTGACTTCTTTCATTGATTATGTATTTATGTGCTTACGGTTACCGCCGTTTCGCTACGCGATGCGGTTCTCACGCTCATGGCGATGATTTGAGCGCACCATCCACCTTCCTTTTCCCAGCATCCATACACATCCGCCCTGCCCTTCATTCCCACCGTAATGACCCAACATTGATTGTCCCATTCTTCACACCAAATAATACCTGCCCCTCATACCAACATCATGCAACTGCGTGCTGCTGATCCCCCACCCCACCCCGCCTTCCCCCAATTTCGTTCACACACACACACACACGCATACGGCTAGGTCAGTAGGTTTCATGTGCGCTTGCTTCTTTTGCGCACCGCCACCGCATGGCAGAGTCCTTGCCGTGCGTGTGTGCACCAGTCACATGGGGCCACACGCGCAGGCTGAACCCACGTAATTGCGCAGGCACGCATGGCAGCTTGGCAACCAACCCACGAGCAGGGCAGACATGCAAATGCAGGCTTACTCGGTCATGTGTGGCAGCGGCGTGCCCGGGCCAGGGTAGCCAGGACCCTGCACAGTGTGGCTTTACACTGCGCCACTGGAGTTGTGATGCCTTCCACAACAACCGGCCCATGCTGGGGCGGCGCGCATGCGCGGGCTGCTGGGCGCAAGCTTTGTCGTTGATGGCACACGCCATCCGCCCAACATGTACAGCCAGCACGCTGAGATGCTGCAATGCCGTGATATACAGCAGCTGCCCAAGCAACACGGGCGGGCAAACGGAGCAGCGGGTGCAGCTTTCTGCAGAGTGACTCTACAATGCAGAGGGGAATGCAGTTGCTGGCTGCAGGCTCCGCCACACTGCAGGACAGTGTGGGCTGAAGCACACTGCCTGCGCTGTTGGCACCATGCACGCATCATCCAATCTTGAGGTTGGGTTTATGCCAGGCTGCCTTGCTTGTTTGCTGATGTCGTGTGGTCAGATCAACATCTTGCTACCAGCGCTATCACCAGTCGGCAGTCTCGGCACCCAATCAGCCTGCCCTGGCACCGCGCTGTGCCATGCATGCATGCGTGCGGCACAGGACCCATGTGTGAAGTCCAGACCCCAGGCATGCGTGGAGACGTGCAGAGCAGAGCTGGTCGATTGCCACCGGGATGCCACATCGTCAAGCATCATGAGCTCACCTCCACAAGCGCATGTCAGCACACACATGATACGAGGCGCTGGGTCGCGCTCTGCCTAATTGCCACCGCGTTTCTGATGCAGTCAAGTATTTACAGTAGGGTCAGAGGGTCCAGGTCAGGGTCTGCAAGGCTGGAGTGGCAGCAGACCTGCCCAGGCGCCATGTGCCAAGCGCCACAGGCACGCTTGTCGGCGCAACGATGCAAGGCAGTACTGGTACATAATGCATTCAAGGCAACGGTCCCAGGCAACTAGGCAAGGCAAGCGCCACGCAAGCGTCACAGGGAACGAGGGGGTAGCGCAGGTACATACACCAACATGCAGCCATTATATATGGATGTGCCGGGTCGCGCGCGCTTGGGCAGCACTGAGCAGGGCCGCAAGTGCATAGGCAAGTAGTGATAGCAGGGAGGGAGTAGTAGTAGTGGTGGGTAGGTGATTGGTTGGTAGGGAGCAGGACCTATCTCCGCATGTGGATGGGGTCACAGGTAGTGGTTGTTGCAACATAAATGAGTTGCATGCTGTTCAAAAAGCCACACGCAGGTTCAGTACTAGTATGCCATCACGGCCTGCTGCATGTGCGCTCAGAAATTTTTGGTGTCAAACCACGAGCAGTTTATTTGTATGTGCTGTGTGCAACGCTACACAAATGCAGCTCATTGGTGCACCCATGCATGACCAGCAAGGGTGTCAGTAGGTGGTGGATCGCAGCTGGCAAGTAGAGGCAGTGGGCTCAGGCCAAGGGTAGATTGGCGGCAGTCAAAAGGGGGTAGGGTAGGCGTTGTCAGCGGCATCACAGGCCATGCATGCATGTGCCTGCGCGTGCCTTAGGCGGTTGCGGCATCCTTGGCGGCCTCCCTGGCGGGGTGGGCGTCCTCGCCGGCAGCCAGGCCCAGGGCGATGGCCATCAGGAAGTTCCAGAAGGCCTGCACGTATGCACATGCGGTGGGCATGGACAACATAGCGAGTTAGGCGCGTGCGTGTAGGCGATGGGGTCGCATGCATGCAAGCCGCACAAGGTTTAAACACCTCAACAGTGTACAAAAACTCAGGCTCAGACTCGCACGTACCGTTGACACCTGGCCGGCCGCCATGCACCTGCAAGCATGACGAAAGACAGTGGAGAGGAAAGAAGGGACGGGTGGTGATGGCAGGATGATGGCAGCAGGTAGGCAACACGAGGTGCAAAGCGACAGTTTTGGCTCACACCAGGCAAAGACAGCATGAAGGCTGTCACGGAGCTCAACCAGCAGCACACCACTGGCACCCACGCACCTGATAGCAGCGAGCGCATCACCACCGCCGACGTCGTTCCTTGTGGCCTGGATGATGCGGGAAGTGGCGCTGTAGATGATCAGCGCAGTGTTGGTCTGCAAGCAACAAGCACAGGCTTATGGTCAAAACAGCAACTCAGGGCCACACAGACATGTACAACTGGTGCAAACACCAGGAGCAAGGGCGAGGTCTCACCGCCAGGAACATGTGCATGAAGCCAGCCCTGCAATATGGACACGCACACAACAGCAAGCGGGTTGTGAGAAATTCAATTTTTGTAGGCAATCCCTGTATGCGCGAGAACAACAGCAGCAACCAGCAATGGTTTCAACAGCTCACTTCTTGGTCATACCGCCAGCGGCCATCACAGCAAGGACGACAAAGATGAAGAACTGCATGGATACCTGCGGAAAATAACATGCAAAAATGGGGTTCTCAGTGCACAGGCTTGCACAGTTGGCGTGGAAGGTGTGGAGGGGGGGCCTTGGACTCATGGTACAGCCTTGAGGTGCGAAGGCCCGCGTCAGCCGTTGTTGACCAGACGTTCTTGAAAGGCGCTCACCTCATACCACTCCAGCATATACGCCTCCTGCTTGACCCTGTGAAGGCACGCAACAGCATCAAGCATCGCATGCACATTCGTTTTCACAGCGTTCCAACGGACCTGACAGTTGGTTTTGCAGCGGGTGCCCACCCCCAGGCGACCGTATTCAAGATGCACAAGGTGTTTCAGTATATCAGGAGGACCTCTCTGACGACAGCTAGCATGTGTTGACACCCTGGCATGGCCATCGAGCAACTTGAACACAGACAAGAGCACTGTGACGAAGCAACACGCCAGGCTAGGATCTTCCCCTCAGACTGCGCATCGACAACCCAGCATTCTCGAAAACACAGGACACGGAGACACAGACTCACAGCGCTCGCAGACCTACTGCAAGAAGGTCACATGAAGTAAGCCCAACGCAAGTGTGCCAACGCAACCGAAGGCGCTGTTGGCTTGCTTGACGGGCCAAGCCAGGTCTGTTGCGCATATATGACTTGGGGAAACTCGTGGCACAGCGGAGACACGCGAGGGGGCCGTCGCTGCAGCGTCTGACCCTGGCTGAGACAACCGTTTCTTTGCTAGTCAACGTCGTGTCGGATCTTGACAACTTGCACGCGCGCATCACCACCATCGCTTACCACTCTGAAGGCGCCGAGCCAACCATATCGGTGAACTTCGCAATGCCGCCGAGGTACACTGCAGTTGCAACGCAGGTGTCAATGTTGAAGGCCGCGTAGATGCTGAGTCGGCAGGTGCCAAAACCAGGACAGTGACTAGTCCAGCACAAACAAACGCCAGGACACGAAGTGCAAGACAAAGTCACAGCAGTACCTGCCCAAGGCGCCAGACATGTCGCTGCAATAGCTGCAACCAGCATCGTCATTTTTCACGTTGCGCAAACGAGGTGTAGGGTCAGAGCAAGGTGAAGGGAAGCAGCGAGGAGATTGCTTTGACAGATGGTCGTGTACTTGGTTGTCAGGATGCGTATGGTGATGCAGGTGTTGTGTGGCCCCGCTTTATATCCTTTCCGTTAGCTAGCTCGACAGCTCATCAGATTTCAGATTTGAGCGCACTCAAACCTGGCATGACTCACAGCGCCAGAAACCAAGGGCCAACGCAATTCACAACCAAACCTAGTATGCGATAGAGTTCTGTGAAATATCACAGCTTCTCGGGCAATTATTTGCCTGCACAGTCCTCGACTGCGACTAAACGCGCGAAGGGCGCACGAATTAGTGGCAATGAGCAGTGTGCCAGGATTTGCGCTAGACGGACACTTCAGTGTAGTTTTGCGTTGTATTCAAGCTTGCCTGAACGAAACTGTGAAACAGGTTGAAGCTGCAGGCACCAAGGGCAAGTGGCAGGCAAGTGGAGCACACCAGTACACCACCATGGCTTTGAACGCGTTGACTGCTGCTGTTCATGTTGCTGCGTTTGCACAAAAATTCTAACACTGTTACAGATTTGGTGTAAGGCTCCTTGTTCACCAACCTTCCGAGCAGTCAAGTGACAGTCACTACACAATCATCAATTAATTGAACACCAGGCGTGTGATGCATGCTCTGCACGATGGTACCTGTCAGCTTGCTTGTGTATGCGCAACCTGGATTGTCGATGAATTTTGTCCAGTGTGGACGCAGTATGTACAGCGGTGTTTTCGACCCCGTTTTTGATGAGTTCCCGGCCCACCACCAGCAGAACGCAGCTTTCAACCAAGTGGGGAGCCCACAGACTCTGCGTGACGTTCAATTCCCACGAGTTTTGCATGCTATGGCCCACCACCACGTCTGTTGGTTTGTTTCACCACGTGCCCCAATTATATACGGTATGACACACTGATTCCAACAGAAACAACACGGCAGCATCCTACCGTGGCTACCGTGGCTGACTTCAGACACTCATTCCATACAGAACACGCTTATATCAGCCCACAAAATTGCATGAAAGCAACCCCGGAACCTGGCCGGAACCTGGCCGAAACCAGGCAGGGACTGAGACTGAACTGGACATAACCTGGCCGAGCGGCTGACGTTCTCAATGCAGGAAAACTCTCATTGGGTACTGCGTCAACGCGGGAACGGTAGTCCGAGGCTGGACCACCCTGCTTGGACAGCATGGCTCTCCACACACCAGCGTGGCTACAGAGCTGTGTGGCTCAGTATGCTGAGACTGGATAAGAACAAAGCTTCATGTTGAATTGTCGATGAATCAAGGTGTAACGGTCTCTCGATGAATCAATCTGTACTGAGTCACGAGTCAACAGCCCGGCCGTCAGAAATGCAGAAAGAGGATATTGCCACAGAAAGATGAGCCTATCTTGCTTCGTGGTAGCTTCTTTGAAAACATCCACAGTTGCGTGGACAACCACGGTGGACAACGTACAAGCAAGCTCCGCTGACGTACATGACTGGAACACGCAAGCAGCGCCAAGCCGCCAACAATTCGGTGTCGCAAGCATATGCACACCTAGAGTCTCTGCAAGACAGTACTACATTGATCCAAAACTATCAATATAGCACTCCCCTAAATCAATATAGCACTCCCCGTTTGTGAAGGCATCCACTCACCAAACAGCGCGACGGCAGATTGACGGCAGGCAGGTATGAGGTAGGGTGCTCCTGCACAAGGTTTTGCAACACTTTCTTAGCCTTGGTACTGCGGGGGCATACACGTACAACATACTCTTAGCCGGAGTGTTTCCAAGTGAGCGCCGTGGCACACCCTTGTTGGGGGGGACGGGAACGGTCACAGGTTAGGACCCCGCTGCCGAATCAGGCGGTGACAGGACAGGAAATAAGCTTCAGGTCATTCCGAGGCAAGGCAGCAGTGGTCTGCCGCTCTGCAGGTGACAGGACAGGAAATAAGCTTCAGGTCATTCCGAGGCAAGGCAGCAGTGCGTGGTCTGCCGCTCTGCAGGTGCTAGCGCATGCAACTGGTGTTGATTAGGCCCTTATTGTTGGACCTGTATGGACCGCAGAGAGGCTTCTTTTACTATTCATGTCTCCAATCTAGAAGCTCCTGCAAGTCGTATGTGCCCCGTAATAGGTCCGCACGCAGTCCACTGGTCCACTGCAAGTCTTGACCATGACAAGTGACCGGTCACGTGGGGGGGCCGCATGTCAGATGTGCAGCAGAGCTTTTTTTTTCTTGGTGTGGAAGCCTGCATGTCGGCGCCCCCTGCTTCATCCGCCACAGCTGCGCTAAACCACACCGGGACAGAGGACAAGCCTCGGGATGGACGGTCCCTAAGGGCAGTGGAAACACGCGCTCCCGTGGCGCGGGGTTGGGGTGCCCCGCACCACAGGAAATCCATCCGCATCTTGGTCGCAGCAACGACGGAGGAACCACACCAAGCAGGTTTCGAACCCAGGCCCGCGAACCATGAGTTCCAAACGTGCGAGGGGGAGGCAAATCGGGAGAGTGCACAAACACATTGAGGCGCAACGACCAAAGGTGGAGGGTGAGGGGCCATCGTACACCGCGCCTGCGCCCTTCCTTGCTGTACGGCAATGTGTGGCTCACTGACGTACAATGGCATGCATGGCAGCAGCGTGCACGCATGGCAGAACCGTTCCGCTCCTGACCCCTGATGGCCGTGGGTGCGGGTTGGCAGCTCGGCATCCTGTTTGCGGCCTGCTGACCAGTAATGAGTAAAGGCCAGGGCAGAGGTCAATGCCATGGTGATATGTGCTCTGACAGGGATGGAACGAGGGGGGTGGGGGAAGGCCAGGGCCTACATGCCAGTCGTGTGCGGCCGCCACCCCGACGCTGGAACAATCGCCGGAACCGCACCTACCTGGAGGTGCACCCAGCATGCCACGGCGCACATGGTACTATGTGCTCTGAAAACCTTTAGCCTGCACAATATTCACTCTGGAGCGCTAGATGCATGCCATAACTGGCCACACAACTTGGCTGTTCCAAACCGTGGATTGTTGCGATATGCATGCCTCAAGGTGCACAGTCGAGAACCCGGGGGCAGCGGTGTGTGTGCCACGCTGCTGCCTACCGGCATTATGCGAGACTGAGCCCATGCATGACAGCAGGTGAGGGGCTACACCCGCAATGTTGAGCTTAAAAGGAAAGGGGCTGGGAGTGCGATGCTATCTACCCGTAGCTGCTGCATGCAGTGCTGGCCTGACGGGCGGGGTCCCTAGTATTCCCGCTTGGCC
>BDDA01000226.1:39072-55779 GCA_001662385.1 Chlamydomonas asymmetrica | reverse complement strand
CCTGCTGCGTTCCCGCCCCCCCGCCCGCCCCCCCGCCCGCCCGCAAGCTCAATGCCGTTGCTAATGTTCGCAAGATCCTGACGCAACTTCTGTCTTATGCTGTACGTTTAGACGGAGCACAGCAATGCCTTGGCAGTACGCAACAGCAGTACACAACATAAGTGTGGGCTTCCCCGCAGCCTGCTCAACACCCTACCTGGCTTCACAGCCGCAATGCCAACCGCTGATAACAACCTGACACGCAGCAGCCCACCAGGACCCCAAACTAGGCATCCACTCAATCTCCATGCAGATGCTCACTGCTTTCCACCGACACACACCATGACATTCAGCGACCAGATCAAGCAAGCGACAACATCCGCAGTTCTTGCGCCAGAGCTGCCAAACCAGTCAAGAGGGCGTTACCAATGTGGGCATGTATGGCCACTAAGTTGCGAGCGTGCGACGAGTGAGTGAGTGCATCATGCGCTGTGGCGGCGAGGACTGTTGCAATATCTGGTGTGTGTCCGGAGTGTCTGGTGAGCTGGCGACACACTGGCGCAGAACCTCTCCTGCAAACATCTCTCCAAGTCTTGGTCAGACAAGTTGCCCGTGTTGTGGAGGACTCCGCTGCAGTAACCTCAGCAATCCATGATTATTTGGGTCAGCATCCGGCCGTTCACTATGACTACGATGGCCCATGTGAGCCGGGCCCGACCTGGGTCATAAGATCGCAGCTCAGGCGCCCTAAGTGCAGGACTGCACTACGTCTTGAACTCAAGGGCACTTTGCCACAGTAAGCTGACGTACGGTGCTCAGGTTGCGTCAGTGGTCCAGGGCAGCAGTACGCACAAGCCGAGGACCGTTCGGGGGGAAATGGGGAATGGGGAATGGGGAAAGGGGGCTTACTTGCCCTCCTGGTGCGCATGGGCGTCGCCATCGCTGGGAAGCCTCTGCGCCTGCCTGGCACTGACAGGCACCACGTCTGCATAGTCCGCGCGAGCGGCCTGCGTCCTCAGCAGTGCACTGAGCAGCCGCTGCACGGGAGGGCGCCCTTCATCCCTCCCGCCCTGTTGCTCCGGAACCGCCGAGCCCGGGTAGTCCTCCGCGCTACAGCTGCCATCCCCCGCCATGGCTCCTGCCATTGCCCTGCGAGCCGCCACCTCCGCGCCGCTGCCGCTGCCGCTCAGGCTCTGCTGCTGCATCGCCCACCGCGCCAGCTGCTGCCGCGCCGCGCTGCCTCCGCTGTGGCTGGCCGCTGCGCTGCTCATGGTCGCCGCGCTGCCGGCCGTCACGGAAGAGCCCGCCATCGAGGATGCGTCCAGGGACTGGGGCGGGATACCGCAGGAGGCAGCACCGCCGCCGCCGGGCCGGGGCGTGCAAGCCGCCGCGTCCTCTCTCGCATCGTCCTCGCTGCCCAGGGTGAGGGGTGAACGGAGCGACTGGGGCGGAGGCACGGTGCTTGCGTTCAGCGCTTGCGCCAGCACCGGGAGTGCCTGGGGAGGCTGCGTCTGCGCGTACGGTTTCGCTGGCGGCGCCATCGTCGCGGTGGCACTGTTCCCAGCGTTTGTCGCTGGAGGGGTGATGAGGGCTGGGCGCAGCTGCGTGTTTGGTGGCGGCGCCAGGCCCGATGGTGTGGTCGGGGGCGAGAAGTGGCCCAGCATCCTTCCGATGGCGGACTGCTGGCTGCCAGTGCTGCTGCCTCCGGGTGACGCACTCGGGGCAAAGACCGGGCCGGCAGGGCCGAGGCAGAGGCCCAGCTGCTGCGCCACGCTGGGTAGCTCAGCCAGGCACATGGGCGTGACGCTGAAGGGGCCGGAGGCCTGGTTGAGCATGTCCGCCGCACTGAGATTGCCTTGCTCCTGCCCATGACGCAGCAGCGTCTGCACCACCTCCGCAGACCTGTGCAGCGGAGTAGACGCACATGCACGCAACAATTGGGAAATAAGCGGCGGATGTCATGTGAGCGGAAACCAAAACAGGCAGCTGGCCCAGCCAGCGCTAGCGGGCCGGATCAGGAGAGCACTGTTACAGTGAGCAGGCGTCAAGCAGCCTTGCAAGTGGCAGGGTGAGGTGTGCAGCAGCCAGGGGGGCACGTGTATGGCGCTGAAGCCCTGAGCTGAATGTACCAAGTCAGCACATCAGGTCGGATAGGTTTGGCAGGGTTTCAGGCATGCGGGAGCCTACCCTGACAAGACGGCGCGGTGCATGAGGTAGAGCGGGTGTGCGCTGCTGGCGCCCCTGAGGGGCTGCTGCTGGCCAGGAGCAGCCGCGGGCGGCAGCAGCATCGCCGCCACGTCCAGGCCCATCACTTCCATCAAGTCAAGCAAGAAGTCCGTCACAGCAGCCAAGCCCCTGCGCTCAGTGCAAGCCAAACAATGCCAGGCCAGTTGCTCAGGTGTGAGGGTGTGGTGCATCACCCACACAAGGGCAGAACCACGTCGACGAAACTGACATCCCCAGGAGAAAAAGCTCGTGGTATAACTGGTATTACGATTAACTCAAGAGACATGGCACCCTCTTGCGGACGTATACCCGGCCCGGGTGGCTACTCACTGCTGCACGGCGAAGACAAGCAGGTGCTCCAGGCGGCTGGGCGAGGCCGCCACCGCGACGCCAGCCGCGCTGCCCGGGCCGCCGCTCGCGCCCAACAGCCTCGCTCGCTCGCCGCTGCCGCTGCCGCTGCTGCTGCCGCTGCCGCCCAGCATGCTGCTGCTGTGGCCCCGGCTTCCTGCGCTTGGCAGGGCCTGGCCGAGCATGTCTACAGCGGAGCCCGTGGCGGGCGCCGCGGTGGGTTGTACTGCGGTGGGTTGTACCGCGGTGGGTTGTACAGCGGTGGGGTGTACCGCGGGCATCATGGGCGGGAGCAGCAGCAGGGAGGGCTCCAGCATGATGTCCTTCAGCTCCGCCATCTCCAGGTAGGCCGGCCAGTCCTGCGTGTGGCCCTCGGCGTCAAGGCAGTCCTCCCACAGCTGCCACAGCGCCAGCGCCAGGCCCAGGTGCTGCAGGAACAGCGGCGTGCTGCGCACGCACGAAACACAACCGGTATACCGGTGACCATGTACCGCCGCAAACAACGAAAGTCACAAACAACGTCAAGGGCGTAGGGTAGATCCTGGGAAAAACTTTGCCTTGGGTGGATCCGTGTGGGGCTGCGCCGTGCAGCGCAAGACGGCGCACTTTGCAATGTTGACCTTCGAGTGCTTTGCGTACTGGTATGACCGGTACGCGTGAGCAAGCTCACGAGCAGCATCAGCAACGTACAACATGCAGCGCAGCAGGCCAGTACCCGTTTACATCCAGTTTTTGCAGCTTCAGCGTGCACCAGCGCGGGCCTCACCTGGACACGCCACCCGCTGCCTCCACCAACGCGTTCACCTCCGCCGCAACCGCCTGCGTGGGCGTAATCAGCAGCGGCTGCCAGCTGCCGAGCACGCCCGCGCAGCTGACCTCCACTGCAGCGATACCCAGCTCCTCCACAGGAGGCAGCTCCAGCCTCAGCTGGCGCAGCCGGCAGTGCTGGTCGGCCGGCGGCAGCACCGCGCAGAACACGTCACGGCCGCAGTGTCGCACATGCACTCGCACGTGGTGGTCCAGGATGTGGCGGTTGCGGTTGCGGTTGCCGCTGCCGCCGCCGCCGCCACCGACGCTGTTTCCGGCACGCCCTGGAGCCCCGCCCGCCGCTGCCAGCGCCCGTCGTGGCCCCACGTCCGCGCCTGCGCCGCTGCGCACATCCGTGTCATCGGCATCAAGCGCAACATCCTCCTGTGCGTCACGTCCCGCCAGCTCGTCCCGCAGTACAATGGTTTCGGACTCTGAAACCCGATCTACGGCTGATGTGGCAGTTGCGCCGCCCAGCGACATGGGGAGGTTGAGGCCAATGGGCGGGACGCCTGCCAGCGACAGGTGCAGGGCGGCCGTAGCGCCGACCTCCACGGCGGCCGGCGCCATGGCCTTGATGCGCGGCAGCAGCACCGTGTGCGTGCTGGCGGGGGGCTCGTTGAGCGCTGCGTGACGGGCGCTGCCGCTGGGTAGCTCCACCACCTGCAAGCACGCACGGCCGCATGGAGGACGATAGGGCGGTAACCACATCCATCACTTGGTGTCTAGAATGCATGGTGAACCTCCGCTGATGGCCTGGTCAGCTGGTCCGTATCTGCGGGGAGCATGGGCCGTTTGACCAACACGCCCCTCACCAGCATGGCATCCCGGCGATGCGCCCGCTTCCACAGGAGTTAGTTCTTGCGGGGCGAACACACACAGCACGTTGCATAAGGTGCAGCGGGCGCCAAGACTGGCGGGCGCTCGTGGCCCCTCAGAGCTGTCACGCACAGCACAGACACAGCCAGAGAGCCCCCGCACCTGCTCGTCACACTGAATGGTGATGCCCTGGCCGTCCAGCGCCTGCGGGCCCAGCACCGCCTTGAGCAGAACCATAAGCTCCTGGCGCTGACCCGGCAGCAACCCCGCCGCGACCGCGGCCCCGGCGCTGCTGCTAGCGGCGGCGGAGGCGCCTCCCTCGAGCGCTGCGAGGGCGGCGGGCGAGCTGGCGGCGGCCAGCGCGTGGAACACGAGCTGCACGCATCCCTCCCGGAGGAACGTGCCCGCCACCCGCATGTCCAGGGAGGACAGCCACGCCTTGACCTGTGTGGGCGGGCGGGGTAAAAGGCCCGGATAGGTGGCATGCTGACAGGAGCGAGGAACTGCATAGTGCCCCTGTGCAGGGGCGGGGTGGTGAGGGCCCAAGAGACGAGGTGTGGTTGAGGGCGATGGATCCGCGCGGGAGGCATGGTGCAGTACGACAGCTGCTAGCACAGCGAAATCCGCTATATGCAAACAGTCACATGTACCAGCGCCAGGTCATTGAGCGTGGGAGTGTGATGGAGGCCACAGCCTTTAGGATGAATGCAGCTCCTTGGGGGGCCCGTATGTACATACACGCATATAGCGCAGCCTCCCACCCTTGCCTCACATGCACCTTGCAGCTCAAGCAATTGGTCCTATACGCAAACATGCCCCCACGCACAGCCACGCCCACATGCAGCCATGCGTGCCACAGAAACGCACAAACAAACCAGGACCCAGCAGCGTGGATGCTCCGCATTGAGTTCCCTGACACGCTGCCACAAGCCTTTCTGTTTGGCACCACCCGTACGGAGCTGAGGCCGTTTTGGCTAGCAAGCGCCTGATCGCCGTAGCATAACGCAAAGCAACGCACCCAAGGCCCCTAGGCAAAACAAGCCAGCCCGAGCACACCAAGCTGGCGTCATTACACCTGAACATCCCTCTGCTACGCATCACGCACCTGTTGCAGCAGCTCGTCCGACGCATCCTGCGGCGACATGCCGTGCAGCTTGACCGAGACGCGCGTGAGGAGCTGCCTCGCCGCAGGGCCGGGCAGCTGCGCGAGCGCAGCATCCACGCTGCTGCTGGGCGCAGCCAGGCCGAAGCTCAGCTGCTGCTGCTGCGGCGGCGGCGGCGGCGGCGGCAGCGGCAGCATAGGGTCCTGCGGCATCATCGGCGCCTGTGGCACCAACGGTGGCGCTTCCGCCGACATGGACAAGGACATGTGGGGCGGCATCGTGTAGAGATCCGGCATAGGGATATCCAACGAGGGCATCTGGTTGAAGGGCGCCGTGTTGCATGCGGCACCGGACGCCTGCGCATGCGAGAGCACCGTGCTGCCGGGCCGCAGCAGCGCGGCGGTTGGGTTGTCCCTGCCCTGGCCGCTGCTCAACTGTTGCTGATGCTGCGGAGGCAGCTGGTGCGTGTGCAGGCGCGCGCCGAGCGGGCCGCTGCAGCCCTGCTGGCCGCTTGCGCTTGATGAGGATGCGAGGAACGCCGGCAGGCCGTCGCCGCTGCTGCTGGACCATATGTGTGCCTCCAACACCTCCTCCATCCAGTCTGCGCTGGGGAAAGCATTGCTTGGCGGCGGTCGTGGAATATCCAGCCCCGACCCGCTAAAGATGCCTGCTGCTAGCTGCTGCTCCTGGGTTGGGGGCAACGCCGGCGGCGGCGGTGGGTGCTGCAGGGCTGCTGAATGCTGCTGCTGCTGCTGCTGCTGGCGCTGCTGCTGCAGCTGCGCCTGCTGCTGCAGGAGGAGCTGCTGCTGCTCTGCCAGCTGCTGCTGCATGCGCTTCTGGTTCTCCAGCAGCTGAACCTGCTGTAGGAGGTACAGCTGCCACAGCTCCGCAGGCCCGTTGATGCCTACTGCGCACGGGTGCATGGTCGAGGTGCAGCTCCCGTTGGCACCGACAACTGCCGGCAGTGGGAACGAGGGCACTGCAGCAGCAGCAGCAGCAGCAGCCATTGAGGGCAACAAAGTGTTGGAGAGCAGGCTTGGCATGCTGCCAGCAGACTGCTGCTGGTGTTGCGCCGGCGGCTGGGGCTGGTGCAGGGTTTGCTGCATCACGTGAGGCGGCGCTGGTAGCGCCGGTATCCCCAGGGCCTGTCCGGTGCTGCCGAGACTCACGCTGCTGCTTGGCAGTTGTTGAGCCTGCTGCTGCTGCTGCTGCCCTTGGTGCAGTGACGAGCTTGCGTTGTTGGTGCCGCTCAGGTGTTCAGCCGAGCTCATCAGCTTGCTGTCGCCCAGCTTGCCCCGTGCGATGACGTTCAAGAACAGCTCTAGCAGCTCGCTGTCCAGCTGGTTGTTGTCCTTCAGGGACGACGGGAAGTAGATGCTGCTGCTCCGCAAGCACTCCTGCAGGACGCTGGCGCCACTGAGCTGGCCGGGCACGCTGTCCCGAAAAGGCGCCAGCAGCGGCTGCTGCGGGGCGGGCGGCTGCTGAAGCTCGTTGGTGGTTCCGGAGCTGCTGCTGGTGGGCACCACAGCAGGGAAGGCGCGCAGCGCGAGCGGCACGGCAGGCAGCTGCGGCGTGGGGCGGCTCAGCACCAGCGGTTGGACCTGGTCGGAGCTGCTGTGGCGCGGTTTGTGCAGTGAGCCCGCAGCTGGGACCGAAAGGTCTGGCCAGGACTCAAAGGCTGCGCTGGGGTTGATGCGTAAGTCTGACAGCGCCGCCAGCGGTACCGCAGACGACGACGACAAGCCTTTGGCCTGTGTGGCACAGTGGAGGCAGCAAGGCAACATCATTCCCGTCAACTATTGCCAGGCTCTCCTGAGTGCTTGTACCATATTCTGGTGGCTTTCAGCATGTGCACCCACACCGGAAACCGGACATGCGAGCACTGCCATAACACACTTCGTTTCAATGACGTGCAACTATCATCGTGCAGCACCACAGCCGAAATGGGCAAGTGCCTAGTGCAGCTCCCAGCTCAAGACTAGTCCGGAGAGGGGGGGGGGAGTCCCATGTGCAAGCATGGCCGCGGCACTACAGCAGTATGTGCAAAGAGTGAAACACCACGTTCAGACGGCTGATATGTGAGCCCAACATGCACTTGAGAAACCTTGAAGATGCCTTCGGCAGAGGAGTTGTCTGTGTTGGCGCTGGAGGAGGGGCTGCTCCGCCAGCCACACGTCGTGCGCTTCATCCTCTTCTTTCCTGCGACCCCACCAGTTTTAGCTGCGGCATACTTCTTGCGCTTCATAAAGCTGTGCTTCTGCAGGCGCTGGCGGCACGACCTGCAGAATACACAAGGAGGAGCGCAACGCCGGCAGAAGTGTGGGTGAGTTCTATTGCTTACGCTAGACCACGCTGGGACCCTATTCATAGCAGCCATCCAATCAATCAATCAATCGATCAATAGCAGCCAGTACAGAGCCCCTGTCAATATATATCCTACCTTTGCGTGCCATCGAAGTCGGACAGCGGCTGAAACCTGCGGTAGTTGAGTTTTGACGTGACAGCATTAGGTTTACGTGAGGAACAGCAGCGCTCAGCGTGCGCACCAGGAGCTTGATGCCAAGGTGTGGATAAGGAGCGTGACTGCCTGCCAAGCGTTGCGCACAATGCTGCACTGGTGTGCGTGCAGCTCAGCAGCACCGTCGTATGGATAGGTAGGCTGACATGAAGCCAGAAAAACGTGCCGTGAGTTGCATGGCGGTCAAAACTGTAAAGTCTAACCCAACAGAACCCGAGTTGTGAACACTGGACAACTTCACATCGGTACGGCTGACACAAGACAAACTGCATTGCAGATTGAGCATACTGTCACCTTGCACACTGCTGGCAAAACCGTTGTAGGGTGCCATGCAGCACAAGCTCGAGGGCCTGCAGAGTGCAAGTACCATGCCAGACGACGGACGATGAGTTTATTAAGGGAAAGAGGAGAGAGCACGAGTTCGCGTGCCTCAAGGCTCACGTGCGATGGTCATAAATGAGGATGCATACTACAAGGAATACTACTTGAGCTGCTGCTCGCAAGTTTCAGGCAACGCAGCACAGGCAGTGTGGCTAAGCCGTGCGAAACTGACCTTTAGATGAGCCTCGCACACGAACCTCCGCTTGCAATACTCGCGTTCGCTGCATAGGTCAGCCTGGCAGCCATCCACCTAGAGATGTTCCGTGTGTAAAGACAACGACACAGCGGGCGTGTTTGCCGTCGCACAAAGGGAGGCGAAGTGCGGGGTGAACGCCGGTGTGAAGCCGATCGGGTGGTCAACCGTCGCGGTAAGCCGTCTTAGCAGTGAGACGGAGGCAACACACAAATGCAACGGATATCAGGCAAACTGTTATCAGCAGATAATCTTGCGCACCTTGCAAACACGCCGCGTGAGTGCCTTGCGGTCACTGGGCCGTTCCTCCACATATGCCAATGTGGCCATGTTTGCCTCAGGTTGGCCTAAGTCCTGGTACCCAACAGGAGCAAAGCCTCTATTTGAACCAGAAGGGAAGCAGCATGTGGCCTACAAGCTGTTTGGGGGTGTCACGGCGTATACTGAGCTACGTGCTCTGTTGTTGGGCACGTGCATTCAGAGAACATGGGTTCCTGGAGCCTGGCTTAGGAAGCTGTACTTGCTGCCATATGTATATGTTCATATGTAATGTCACGTCACGAGGCCAACACAACGTATTCGATGCAGCCCGCAATCCAGCTTCGCTCGTACCGAAACCGTATGCAAGTGGGCGGAGCTCTGAAGACAAGGCGACTTGGACAGCAGAGCACACACAGGCTGTGTGAGCTTGAGCCTATATAGCTATATTCAAGGAGCATGGAGTGACAGGTGATGAGCGCGTACTTTTCACAGTACGTGGGGCGACACTGGTGCACATATGGGGCGACACTGATGCATACATGGTAACACGTATGATGCCACACACCGCAGACCACGCTTCTCAGAGGCCTGGTTGGCTCAATCTTGCCACTGCTTTCTCTCATACGGCCTTGCCAACCCTGGCTATAATGCCTGCAGGCTGCACCATTTGGCGTGTTTGAATCTACAGGGGCGATGTGATGTGTCCAACTAATCCACAAGACATTTTTTGCTGCTGCTCCAGGCTGAGCCGACAGTCGCCGACATCCAGGATTGTCATGACGAGGATGTGGCGAACGAGGGCGCCGACGCAGCAGCAGCGCCCATCATGCAGGGTGCGTCTCTCGTGGTGACCACCGATGCTGTGCCCAGCACCAAATCGCGCAGCCAGCCCCGGCAGCATCCATATTCGCCCCCTCCCGCCATTTCCCTCGGACGGTGCACCGCCCCAACCACCTGTGCTCCCGCCGCCGCTGTCAGCGTCCGGCGGCGGCAGCACGCCTGCGCTTTGCGTTCCCGCGCCCGCGCCCGCGCCCGCCACGGCGGTGCTGCAGGCGGGGTTTGCCAGAATGGCGATTGATGCGGATTCCACGGTTGCCGAGCAGTACCTGGACATGATCGAATTCATTCACGAGCTAGAGCTGATGCAGGTGAAGGCGTGCCAGCATACACACTCGCACGCATGGGGCTGGATGTGTCAGTGTGTGCAGGTATGCCTGTCACGTGTCAGTCAGAGTGTCACGTATGAGCGGAGGCGTGCGGCGGCAGCTGGGTAAGCGCGTTGCGACGACAAGCCATGACACAAAAACGACAAAGGCCCTGGCGAAGGTTCCCACAAATCACATGCGCCTTTGCAGGTGCACAACTCAAGCGCAAGGCCGCGTGTGTATGTCCTGTTGCGCACAGGCAGGCGGGCGGATGCACATCCTGCGTACGTGACAGCGCTGCTTGCATGCTCCTGGCTGACTCCGTGACTGCCCCTCCCCTTCCCCCTGCTGTTCCTTGCTGCCAGTCGCTGATCATAGATACTTGCTTGCGCAGATAATAGATAGATGCTTGCTTGCGTGGCTCTGCCGCCTGCGTGCACTCATGCCACTAACAGGTTGAGACGCTGCTGCTAGCCGCGCATGACAAGGCGGCCGGGCTTGAGCAGAGCAGGGCAGCGCAGGCCAAGACACTCCAGGCGGGTTCACACACATGTTCTCTTTGCGGCAGCCGCTAGCTCAGCCAGACACCTCGCCACGCTCAGGTGCAGTTCCCATCATCACGCATACGCACCCTGCACGGCCCCACGGAAAGCATACTGCATGGCCCAACGGGAAGTAAATTCACTTGAACACACACACACACACTGGCAGCGCTGGCGCGCACATTGGCAGCCAGCATGCGTACATGCGTGCCGCGGCCAGCCAGCTCAGCTCGCGACTTGGGTTGTATTCGAACGACTGTGCTGTGCATGCGACTGCCGGCCGTTCATACATACGTCGCCATGCACCAGCCCCTCGTGTGCCTGCTGCGCCCCGTAAGCCGCAGATGGCTGCTGCGCTGGCTGTCGTATGAGGAGTGGGCGCAGCGCCAGCAGGGGACGCAGCAGCCGGCGCTGCTCACTGCCACCGTCACTGTGGCGGCGGCAGGCAGCAGGCAGCCTGCGGCCAGCACGTCCGCGCGGTGCCTGCTGTGAGGTAGGTGTTGCAATACCTGCTAGCTGTGAACGTGGTGCGAGTGAGGCCGGAAGAGCACACACACACGTGGCGGTGGTGAGGGGGAGGTGTGGCAGGTGAGGGGCCGGCAGCACGGCTGTTGGTGCGGGCCGTGTGCCCACTGTGCTCCTTCAAGGTCCACAGCCTGTACCGCATATCCATGTGCACAAGATGCCTGATCAGCGCCACGTCTGACGCAGCAGCGGCACGTGAGTGGGCTCATAGCGTCATGAAAGGGCAGCAGGGGGCAGAAGCAACGAGTTGCATACGCACCGATGCTGGTTTACGTCATGACCGTTGTGAGGAGGGAGTTGTCTTGTGTTGTGCGCCGTGATTGCACTGCCGGCTGGTGGCACATATGCATATGCTTTGCCACATACTTTTCGCATTGTGCCAGATCGTTGCCTTCCGGCTGTGGTGGTGGTGGTGGTGGCGGCGGTGGTCAACCGTCCAAACCCCAAAATGTTTCATGCGCATGCTTGGCAGCTTGTGTCGCGACACAATTTCAATGGTGGACCACTTGTGTTGGAACGCTGTCCCTGGGCTGTCCCTCGGCCTGCCTTGCCCCAAACCCTAACCCTAAAACCCAAACCCTGAACTCTGAAACAGTTGTGTTGAGGGCCGCTCATCGGTGCCCTTTCGCGCAGCAACGATGGCTCTGAGCGCATGAGGCGCGGCCTACAGGACTAGCTTAGCCTGCAGGTGGTCCGGGCTTTGACTACGCATCATGACGCCATCCTACCGCGTGCGTTTCTGTGCTGACGCACAAACGTCAAACGTACAATGCATTGGCGTAGGATGCATAACAAGGTACCGCTCTGTTGCTCATATCTAGGTATGCAGAGCGGAGCACTGTGCCACGGATGCGAAGGCACTCGTTGTGTACCATACAACACTACTGGTCCATCACTGGTCTGCTGGCATTTGCTGTAAGCGTTCGGCAGTGCTTGGACTAAGCTCCGTCTGAAATGGCAGGTTCATGCGTCACCAGCAGGCACCTTTGGGCTGTAGGACCTAGCTACCGCTGGAGCATGCAGCAGCAGCTGAGCGCCCAGCTCTCGTAAGCACACAGCGCCCTCACTGCACGCTGCGGCATGTCAGGAGCAGCAGGAGTGTGGCGTACATGGCCGCAGGGCCCTTCAGCTTCTGCTCTCGCTGCTGAGTAGCAGCAGCCCTGCTGCCAGCAGCAGGCCAAGCCCCGCGTCCTCCCACACTGCTGTCTCCCAGCTGCATGCATGCTCCCAGTGTTGCGCTGCGCTGCGCCACCTGCAATACTGCGTGTCGCGACACTTGGCCTAGTGCTAGGATCACTGTCGCTCATCCATTCTGGCTGGCTGGACCTGCTTCACTGCATGCTGCTCACGCGCTGTTGCACCGCACTGCCCTGCATTGAGACGCAGACATGTAGTTCGCCGCGCACAAACGCTACACTGCCACACGGTGTGCCAAGGTGACACGCGGCAAGGCCAGCAGGGTTGGAGGGGGCGGAGGGAGGGACCGCAGCATGGCAGCGTGGCAGGGCTGGCTGGGCGCCGCAGCATGGCTTTTGTGGCTCGCAGCTCGATCTACAACTTGTACCGCTTATCTATCTGCGGTAAAAACAAATCGGTGAGGGGGGTTGTGATGGCTGAGGTTAGGAGCATGTAGCGCTATGGGCGGAGGGGGGAGGCAGCAGGGGGGAGGCGGTTGTTGGTGATAAGTAATACTCAACTACGGTCCCGAGACCTATGTCGTCGCGCCCGGTGCGAGGGGCGGCCAGTGCACGGCGTTGTTCGAGTGAAGGCGCTGTGGATGGGCCGCACGACGTCAGAACAGCACCGTGCAGCTGCACACTCCATCCACCAGCCGCATATGTGTCAACCTTGGCGGACAGCTTCTCCGTACTTAC
Organism: Chlamydomonas asymmetrica; assembly: GCA_001662385.1. Taxonomy (NCBI): domain Eukaryota; kingdom Viridiplantae; phylum Chlorophyta; class Chlorophyceae; order Chlamydomonadales; family Chlamydomonadaceae; genus Chlamydomonas; species Chlamydomonas asymmetrica. The sequence goes on along the minus strand of BDDA01000226.1, from coordinate 43,058 downwards.
TTACAGCTTAAAGTGCACGTCACGTTCACGTCAGTTTCAAGTCATAACCCTTCCCCAAACCCCAATGTTTAAAGTTGCTCAATCATGGCCAAAATCATGGCCAACTTTTCTATGGAAACGAAACGTTTCAATTAGTCCACAACGGCACAAGATCCGCTTAAACACGAATTCCCGGCCAGGGCCACCGGAACCAGACCGAAACCCGGACATTGTGCAGTGAGGACTTGCCTGGGGAAAGCCGTTGGCCAATCGACTTGCATTTTTCATGCGAGTAAACTATCAGATAAAGTAGACAGCAGCAGCATGCACACGGTGCACCACCCTGGTTTGCGTGTGGGCAGTTTCTGTCTCTGCGGTACGCCTCCAAGGTCTCCACAACCCCCTGGCGTCTGGCGTACCGACAAACACGAATGATAGCACTTCCACTTAGCGTGCTTAGTGTTGTTTTTGGTGAAACTGCTTTTCAACGTTTTTGAGGCCATTGAGGGAGCAGGGCAGCAGGCTGGGCTGGCATATCAAGCACCAGGTTCAGGTTGTCTTGTGTAAACACCAACTTGGAAACTCAGCTTTTAACCCTCCACATGTCTTCTTCCAGGCCTTGGGGCGTGTTAAAACAGCAAAGCAAGAGTGCTGGAGAACGGTAAAGAACCGACTAAGCACTTTCCCAGCGCTCGGATCAAGACGCGCCTTAGCTAATACGAAATATATTTGTCGAGAATGCACCGCGAGCCCTTGACGGCGTCGCCGTCGGTGTGTGTCACACTTCTCCAATGCCCGTGTCGCGGATGCAGGCCGGTCGTGATACTCGAAAGACAAAATAACAAAAGCAGACCATCATTATGCCGCGCACGTATCATGCTTCTTTGCCTCCGAGAGTAAATACCTACTGCTTATCTCAGTTCTCCCTGTCTTTCTGCGCGCTGCATTGCTGAAAATGCCTGATCTCCCCGAAGACAAGTCCACCTGGAACGCAGAGCAGGTTCAGCAATGGCTCGCGGACAACGGGCTGAGTGAGCTTGGGCCCATCTTCAAGGAGAACGGAGTGACGGGTGAGCATGTGACGGACCGTGCTTGACGCACGGGTGGTTAACGGGGCGTTCCTTCCTCAACGCTGAACGACGAGGCGTAGGCCTTCTGCAGCAGCGCCTAGGCTGTTTCAAGTCTCATAACCTGTTCAGGAACCTGCGTGGGCCCCTGTTGATGTCGACTTTCCCCTTGCACTGTCTCCCCGCTTGACTTTTGCAGGGCTTGACCTTGTACTCCTAACCTCTGACGAGATGGAAAACTTAATGGGCCTCACCAAGCTCCAAGCAACAAAGGTCTATGCCTTGCTGACGGGTCAGGTAGGTTCGTGAACACGGGTACTGTACACGGTTGAACGCTACTGCCGTGGAGGCTTCATCCCTGGCTCCGTTGCCTTCCAAAGAGCCCTGCCAACCTTGTCATTGGCACCGGCCATTAGCAGACTGTTGTGTGTGTGGCGTATCAAACAGGGCCGCAAGCCTGGTTTGCAGCGGTGCATGCGCGATTCGATGCAACAATTTGCTGCAGTTTCGCTGCATCCACACACAGAGTTTGTGTTGTCTTTTAGGCTCTGCCGACAGCTGCTGAGAGCCAGGACTGGCATCATGACGAGGACGAGGCGACAGAGGAGGTAAACGCGGCAGCAGCGCCGATCTCACGCGTCGCTTCACACGTGGTAACCACCGGCGCTGTGCCCAGCACCACAGCGCAGCCGCCCCCGGCAGCATCCATGTTCACTCCCCCGCCGCTACCCTCGGACGGCGCACCGCCCCCGCCGCCCGTGGTCCCGCCGCCAGCGCCGGTGTTGGGTGTGCCTGCGCCCGCGCCTGCACAAACCATGGCGGGGCTGCAGGCAGGGTTTGCTAGCATGGCCATCACTGCCGATGCCACAGTGGCCAAGCAGTACCTGGAAACTACCAAGTTCATTCACGAGCTGGAGGCGGCACAGGTGAGGGCCACGCACAGGCATACGCGTGTGTGGAAGGTGTTCACTCCCGTGGGGCCATGCAGTGTGATTCCCGTGGGATAGTGCAGTGTGCGCATGCGTAGGGGTGAAGACTGCATATGACGATGGGGAGCGAGGTGTCTGGGCTGATCTGGGGGCTACCGCAGCACGAACCACAGCCCGATAGTCTCAAACGGTGTCTGCAGTAAGCGTGGTCTGTCGGTGAAGGTGTGACGGTCTGCCAGTGAAGCAAACTGTGCTGATCCAGCAACTTAAGCTGTGAAGCTGAGTGCTCAACGTTGATGGGCGGCCCAGCTGGGATGCAGGGGAAGTGTACGTGAGCACGGCAATGCAGAGCGACACAAGCGCTAGCACTGGCTAGAGGTGGTGTGTGTGTGTGCATGTGTGCATGTGCATGTGTGTGAGTGCATGTGTGTGAGTGCATGTGTGCATCGAGGTGCATGAGTGTGTGCGGGTACGCGTGTTGATGTGGGTGAGCGGAGGGAGGGAGGGGTGCGGCGCCGGCAGGCTGAGCTTTCTGTGACGCACAGCCACGACAAAGGCCATGGCGGCGACGGGCATGATGGTGACGGGCATAATCGCGACGGGCATGGCGGCATGGGTCTGTGCTTGGTGGCGAGTGCCCAGCCGAGTGATGCACCGCATGCACCACATGCGCTGCTGCAACGCACAGGCACGCGCGCGGGCGCCGCGTGTCCTGCGTACGTGGCAGCGCTGCTTGCACGCTCCTGGCTGACTGTGCCTCCCCCTCCCCTGCCTAGTCCTTGCTGCCAGTCGCTGATGGCAGCCTACCTACCTACCTGTATGTCCGACTGCTGCCTGCCTGCCTGCCTGCCTGCCTGCAACTGGCAGGTTGAGACACTGCTGCCCGCTGCGCTTGAGCGCGCCGCCGGGCTTGAGCAGCGCAGGGCCGCGCAGGCCAAGACACTCCAGGCGGGTTTACACACACACATGTGCACACACACACATGGAAAGCATACTGCATGGCCCAACGGGAAGTAAAATACTTGAACACACTCTACACCCCAGGCAGGTCCAGGCAGGTCCAGGCAAAGGTTTGCCACACAGTGCACGTGCACGCGAGCATGCGTGACCACCAGCGTGTGTTGTGTGTGTGTGCCGTGAAGGCGTGAATGCATGCTGCGCCCGTGACGCGGCCAGCCAGCTTTGTCACGGGGCTGTCGTTTGCGTCCAGGCAAGGCTGTATCGTGACTGCACCTGCTGACCATACAGACATGGGGTAGTCGTGCAGCAGCCATCACTGCGTGCAGACATGATCATCGCAACACGCAAGCGATTGCTACTGCCCTGCAATGTGTATGACGTTGTTGATACCCCCCTCCTCCCTCGATCGTCACTGACTGCCCTTCCCTCCCCTCCTCTCGCGCTGGTGCTGGTGCTGATGCGTGTGCGTGTGCTGGTGCAGGCGCTGACGGATGAGCTGGCAAAGACCCAGAAGGACGCAAAGAAGGTGAGTGAGTGGGTGTGTGGTGGGTGAGTGTAAGGGTGACGAGAGGGCAACCTGTGTGCATCAGAGGGGTGGGGTGGCCCACACACGCAAAGGGACCTGAATGCGCATGTGCATGTGAAAGGGCATGTCCATGCGCACATGTGTGCATCACCACACACAACTAATGGAGGTGCACGCCGCTATACCCTCAACCCCCTCAACCCCTGGACCTCAGGATGCATGTGCGTACCAGCTGGGCAGGTGCGTCTCGCACTGCCAGTGTGCGCATGTGCCTACTGCCAACGCGCAGCGAGCGCCGCAGCCTTCGATCCTGCATACATTGTTATGTTATGTTGCATCAGAAGCGTGTCGGCCAAACGGCCCACGCTCCCCCCAGATGGGGGAACCACGCGAGCAGAAGTACATGTGCGCCACACTGTGCAAGCATGACGACTGATGCGTAGCAGTATGCTTCCACAGCGTGGCTGTGCTCATGTGGGAGGGATGAGGGAGGGATGAGGAAGGCATGACGCAATTCCGCAGGGA
>BDDA01000226.1:11236-28911 GCA_001662385.1 Chlamydomonas asymmetrica | reverse complement strand
AACAGGGGGGGGGGGGGGTAGCACGTTGACGGGAGCGGTTGCAGTCGACCTAGTTGGAACTTTGGTCTGGGAGAGAAGTGCCCAGGCCCCGCATGAAGTGCAGTTACCACTTCTGTAGAAAAGGGTGACCCATGCCACATACACTTAAGAGGATTGCATATGCTACATACATAGCGGGCCTCGTGCGTTCCCTGCACATGCATGTAACGGACAGTACTTTTACCGGACGAAAATGCTGAAATGTGGGGTGTGTTGACCTGTTGACAAGCTGAATGTTGCGCTGTTAGGGCGTCCCTTGGGCAACGACGTCCTATTCTGTTAATACGCAATGCATTCGCACTAAGCATCAGCCGAACCGTGTCGCTGCGGATGCAATACTTACCCCATCCCACATTATGGACACAAAACACGACCAACATACCTGATGCATGCTCCTGTTCACCGCACGTCCTTGACTTGCTGTTTTTGGCCTCCTGACTTTTCAGTAGATAGGCGCGGCTCAACCGCTGCTACTAACGCTGCGGGAGCAAGTTGCTCGTATGCCACGCTCCGTGAGCAAAATGAGGAGTGGACGGAATTTACCAGCAGGGATTCTTAAAGTTTGAACCTGACGGTGGAACCGGAGGCCGGGACGCTGCCGTGCACCTCAAAATTACCTCAAAAGGGGAACCGGAGGGGAACCCTTCAAAGTTGTGACAGTTCAAGGGCGAGGAGTGATGAACACACGGAGCTTCAGTGACGAGACTGCTGCGTGAACCTCACCTAAGGTGCGCCTGGAGTTGCGGTGGGTGACGTACGTGCTCACGTGTGTCCGCCTGGGACGAAGCAGTCCTCACAAATATCTGGAGTTGTGTCAGAATTGTGCGCACGCTTGCTGCAAAAGGTTCTTTCTTGGCGGAGAGCTTGATGCCTACAAAAAAGGCTTAGCGTTTTGTTTGAAGGCTTAGGAGATTTCACCGCGAAACAATTCGCTCACAAAGTCCGACAGTGGTCCTGCCTTTAGTCATCAGCCGGAAGTCACGGCCAAGCAGGGCCAAGGCTCATAGAGCAAAGCATTCTGGGCAACCTCAACCCCGAACCAAGCTAACGGGTACTTGCATCTTGAGGACCCTTCCTGGATGTGTTACAAAGCGGCATGTTGCTGACCAAGCAGCGCGGCAGCAGAGCAGCTATATAGCAGCTAGCAGTCCGCATACTTTCAGGAGCCTTTCAAAAGTCACATAGGCAAACATGCGCTGGCTTGAATGGCCACCCCCACGAGCAAACTGTCAACTGTTCCACTTTCCGTTCATCTGTTGCGCTGAGCTGCGTACGAATGTACAGGTGTATTGCGCCAGTCCATGACAGTGCTATTTATTTCATTACAAAAATTAAAGTTGACAGACCAAACATGTAGTGCTGGCTCAAGCGCGTGACGTTTTAGCACTGGCTCCAGGCGGATAGAAGAAACAAACTCGCGGTCGGCTGTGTTCGACGACTGAAGCACAACGCAAAATACGAGTGACCGCGCATATTGTTTTTACGCCGAAAACCGCGGGCACTTGTGAATGCACTTGGTGTATTCCTGAAGCGCAATTAAAAAGTTGGTTGATGCTTGGCCAACGGCTGCAACAATGGCATGACGGTACCCTGTGCTGCGTACCATCTGCATATCAAATGTTTGACTCAAATCCAGCATTGTGGGGCCAAGGTTTGATGTTGTCGGGTGTTATTCAAGCACGAGGGCTTGCGTCCCACGGCGGGCACAACCTCCACGGAACCTTTTGGTCTCTTCAGCTGTGAAACCTTGAACAGGCCAATCAGGCAATGAGGCAATCAATCATTGAGGCATACTTTGCATTTTAGCAGCGTGACTGTGTCGAACGGCTGGGCGCAACTGTATTGTCGGGTTTTACAAATGGACACACACCGCCCGCCCTACCCACCCCCACTTGTGGATGAAGTAACAAAAGCCCACTACCAGGTGTCGGACTCGCAGGTCCTTGCAGCGTAAGTCTATATGCTATGAGCCTGTGACAATTGAATGACCGAGTTGTGCGCCGCTACGGCAGTATCCACCGCCGAGGCCGGAAAGGCCGCCCCTTGTAGTTGTTTGGCTACGTGCGGGTCTTTATGTGGTTCATGTGCTTGTAGTATCCGAAACCTGAACCTGTGCATCCTGTTGTGCTCCCCCACCTTGATACAACAGGCTGTGGCTGAATGCGATATGGGCGGCCACTTGCCTAATCGCAATGGCTGCTTTTCGAGGCTGGATAAAAGGTGTGGGAGGTCCCTGGCAACGGCGGCAGGTATGTGGTGGCATGACCTGCGCTTGCGTGTTTGCTTGGCTTCCAAAACTGCTTCCAACCTGCGACGGCGACAGTCACCACTTCTGCAGGGACGAATCAGGCAGGAGCTAGGTTCTGTGCATTTTGCCCATGGTGTTGTTGCTGCCAACCCCATGCGGTCACACTGTATGTGCTCAAGGTGCAATTGGTCAACCATCCATGCCAAACTGGCGCAGGATTTGCAAGACCTATTCATGAAGCCACCGCGTCTGGTGTTTGGAGGTGCCCAACAGATGTGGTTAGTTCCGCAGTCTTATCTGCACGCAGTGTGTGCTTCAGCTCCTAGCCTCACCTTTGTAGCACCCTTTGTCGTTCAACAACTGCCGCTTGATCGTTAACGGCCACACCAAAAGCAAACCGCAGTCCGCATAAATGCTTATGCCCTTCTTTGTCTTTGAACCCTAATGACAGGTCCTGGCTCAAGCCGATGTTTTGGGTGTCTGATGCGGACATTATACGGACCGCAGGGTTCGACGCTCTGGTGTGTACCACTTGGGCACCGCCCAGCAGGGTCTTGTCCCAGGGAGTATATGAACAGATGCTGATGTGTGAATGGGTCTAGAAGAAATCAAGAATGCATGTTCTGTTCTTCAAGGAACTTGAGTTGTTCACATGGGGATGATGGGGAAATGAGACCAAGGCTCACAGCAATCGGCGGCAGGAGCCCTCAGAATGAACCAATCCGGCGCAGGGAGAAGCAAGGATGTGGCGGTAGGCCCCCTAGGGGGCGCCGTCATGCGTGTCCCCCCCGACATTTTATTGCGCACCTGCGCATAAGCAAGTGTTTCAAGCAATGCTGCAACTGGCTATCGCACTCGCGGTGTGTGTATGCCACTGCGTGCTGTTCGCATGCAGATGCACCTGCGCCTCGTGAGCCTGGGTCTGCAGATGTTCAGCGTGATGACGCTCTTCGGCGTCGGTGTGCGTGAGTGAAGCGCTGCTGGCCTGCCCCAAGGCCTACCAAGCACCACGTCGGCAAGCACATCGTGCCCCTGCCTGTGGCTGTGGTGATAATCAACATCCTGCCTGCAGAGCTGCATCATGCATGCACCTGTCCACCGCCTGACGCTGATTTTTTCATGCTGTGCCCATCCTGCTAATGGCTTGGTGCCTGGTTTCTGCACCGTCGTCCGGTTGGCTGCTCACCTGCTGGTACGGCTGTTTCCTCTCGTGGGGGGCGAACTTAGTCATTCCGGTCTACCACAGCTTTGTAAGTTGCAGTTTGACAGGTGTCATGCAGGCCAACCGCCACAGACCGCTTTTCCAACCACATGCGCAGACTACACCAAAGCATGGGTGAAATGCCTGGATAGGGGCCACATAGGTCGTTGGTCCATGCTGTTATCAGCAATTGGCAGCAATCCATTCCAGGCCTGCTGCAGTGACAATGCTGACCCAGGTGAACACACGCCGCCATGCGATCGATTGGTTTGCGTTCCGTCCGTCAGTGCAAACACGTTGCAGCATGCATGCCTCAAAGCTCTTGCCTGATGGCAGTATGGCACTGGAAGGAGCATGCAGACACAGCATTGTTCACAGGTGGTTGTGGTATGTGTGTGTGTATGTATGCGCCTGCATGTGTGCAAGTATGGGTAACTGCGCGTTGAGGCAAATGCTTCAGCATCACTTGGTTGCTGTCTGGGGGCCGTGTGCACATGAATCCTGTGTGGTGCGCCTCTCTGGATGAACCCTGCCTTGACTGCCAGTGAGCAAGCTTGACTGTCAGTCAGGAAGCTTGGCTGGTGTGCTGTTGCCTCTGGCACATGACTCACTGTCCACCAACAGGACGGTCTGCGCGGCGACAAGGTCTCCGTCGCGGTGTCCGCGCTGTCCAAGATCACCATCAGCAACCTCCCGCAGGGCAGCAGCTTCTTCTGGCTGTCCTTTTCGTTCATCCACGTGTTCTTCATACACTCAGCGTTCGTGCTGTGGGCCAACTGCCGGGTGGGTGGCCAGCCGAGCACTGTTGGCGAGCGTGTGCGCCGTTTCATTGTTAGCCATACCAGCTGACGTGTGGGTGTTTTTCTCCTGTCGAGCGATGCAATGTGCTCCGGTCGGGCCATGCAGCGTGCATAAGCGTGACGTTAGAAACTGCACGTGAGCGAGGATGACGTGTTTGGGCGGATCTGGCGGCTTCCACAAAACGTACACCGGTCTGATGGCTGTCCCAAAACGTGCGCACATGTGCACATGCGCGCGCGTGCGTGTCCTGATGGTGATTTGCAAGGCTGCAGCCTGCAGTGGTATAGCATCCCGCCAGCTTACTGCTGCAGGTTGCGCGTTCTATACGCGGCTTGTGGTGGCAGTGCGTGGCTGCTGTCGAGGCTGGTTCATGCAAGGCTGCCACCAGCATCGTCGGCGCATGCATGGCTGTGTGGTTACCCGTTGTGGTGCTGCGTGCCGCTCAGCCGCCATGCCTCCCCCCTTCCCCCTCCCCCCCTGCAGTGTTACGCTCAGCTGCGCACTGCCTACCACTCCTGCCTGGACACCGTGGCCAGCCCGGAGCTCATGGACGGTGTGTTTGATCGCAGCACATCACTGCTAAAAGACCCACATGCGCAGTCCGCGTACAACCTCTCCGCAGCAGCAGCGTCTGCGGTGGAGGCCTGCAGGAGCGCCATGACGGCAGCGCAGGAGTGGGCGCTCTCGTTCCGCCAGCAGCAGCAGCAGCAGCAGCAGCCTACCGCAGCAGGCGGTGACACCGATGCGCCTGGCGCGTCGCTGCGCGGGGGCAGTGTGGCAACCACCGTGCACATCCCGCTGGGTCACGCATACAACGCGTTGGCGCCGATGAAGAGCGCGTTTGCCAACACCATCGCTTTCCTGGTGCCCATGTATCGAGTTGTGCTGGATCAGTTGGACTGGCTGACTGTGCGGCTCATGATGAGGGAAATGGCCAACACGAGGGTGCATCGGCTTGTGGGCGCAACGTCCTATGGCGAGGGTGCTACCGAGCCTGCGCTGCCATCCGGCCACTCGTTGTACAGCGCGCTTATGGCGGGACCTGGGGTGGGGGTGATGGACAGACACTCGTTGGCCTCTCCTTCATCACATGGTCACAACGCGGCTGCCAAGCTGCTGCGCAGGAAGGTCAACAAGCACCACAAGCAGATGCAGCATAAGCATGGCCTGGAGGCAGATAAGGGTACGTGACTGCATACTGATGTGTGGGTAGGGTAGGGGAAGGGCGGGCAGAATGCAAGGGGGGCAAAAGGGGAACCCTTGGGAGGCACTGTGTTGTAAGGAAAGCTGTGTGTTGCATTCGTGGTAAGCGGTTTTCTTGCTTGACCGCCGTTGCCCGTCACCGTGGCTTGGTGGCGTTGTCTTGAGACTCCGTCTTCCCGCACCTCACCACGTTGCATCCTGCCGCGCTGCTGACGCAGGCGACGGCTTGCCGAAGCGCCGCCTGCTGCGTGATGCCATCGCGGACGCTGCCGAGACCGCCGCCACCAACCTTGCGCACGGCCACGGCTTTGCGCCGCCGCACGTGTACCCGCAGCCGGGGCTGTTCAGCGACGAGCCCGCCAACCCGGCGACGCGGCTGTACCGTCCGGAGCTCATCCTGCAGGTGGAGGACGAGGTGCAGGCGCGTCTCAGGGTGGGTGCAGTGGGCTGCTGGACGAGCACGCAGAGCAGCCGCGGTGAAGCGTGCTTTGCAGCCGTTGACAGTACTGTACTGTGCACTGTGCATACCAGCCGTATGACAGCCGTTACAACCATGTTACTGTGCCTCAATGTTGCCCTAGCGTGCCTGCTCAAAACATTTCACATTGGCCTGATGGGTTGAGCCGAGAAGATTGCAGTATTGCTTAGCCAGCGCCCTGCCTTCGTTGCATGCCTCTTGAGGCCGGATGGTTCAAGAGTATGCAGGTCATACGGTGCCTCACGCGCATGCACGTACTGCATTACGCACAATCCGCATGGGCACGCACACATCAATCCAGGCTGGATGGCAGGATGAACTCAATATGAAATGTATGTGCTCGCCGTCACGTGCTTTGCCCTTCCCCTGTGTGCACTCAGCAGCCGCGGCACCTGTATGTGTATCCGCCCTGGCGCACCCGCTCAGCTGGTCGCGTTTGGGCATGCACATGCACATGCAGGCTGCACGAGGGGATGATCTGTCGGCCTGCACGCCGCCGCTTCCCGTCACCAGCACCATCAAGAGTGTCAATAGCTTGGGACCACCGGGCAAGACCCCTGCGCCTGGCGCGCTCAAGGCCGCACCCAGCCTGGCGCCCTCATCAGATGAGGCCGGGCTCAAGCAGCAGATCATCAGGTTCTGGCGGCCGGTCCAGGACCACAAACTCATGGAGGAGCTGCTAACTAACGACCCTGATGCGTTGGCTTGCCCCACCACCATGGCCATGCGGGTGGCTGCCCTCACTGGTATCGCGGCCAGCGCGCTGGATGTGCAGGGTGCAGAGGCGCCCGCTGAGGCTGCCCCTGCAGGCGACAGCAACAGCAAGGGTGCTGCCATTTGCGGTGGTGATCAGAGGATGGAAGGCAGCGTGCATGGCCTGCCCGCTGCTCGCTTCCTGAGCTACCGTGACCCGCCCATCGCGCCGGAGAACAAGCTCAGTCACCTGGTGGCGCGTGCTCGCTCACAAACGGTCGTGCGCCATGCGAAGCAGACACCAGAGCAGCGGCAGCAGCAGCAGCAGCAGCAGGCTGCGGTGGAGGCGGAGGCGCTCCCCAAGCAGGAGTTTGTGGTGGTGCAGCAGCCGCTGTACATCGGCAAGAGCAACCCGCGTACGCGCCAGATCATGCGCGTGGTGCATGCTGAGACCGGCCTCGTGCGGCAGGTCAGTCTACTATGTATGATGCATTGATACCACGCTTGTGCAAGCGCCCAGGATTCTGCAAGTTCATTTTATGATTGCAATGCGGCCAGCTGTGCATGTGCATGTGCACTTGTTCAGGTGTGTTGAGCGCCCCGTTGTGCCAAGAGGCACGCAGCTGCTGAGCAGCCCACGCACTGCTGTGTGTCAGAAAGCAGAAGGAGCCGTCCTAGCTCAAAACTTGCAGCTTCTACGCCTTGTTCGCGGTGTTTCACGTGCCATACCTGGTGCTTCCGCTGGTGCCCTTTTATAGCCCCACTGGCACTCATGGAACGTCTTGTAGCATGCTCCTCACTGCCATCCGGCACCCATCAGCCGCCATCTCATTTGCATTTGCCCTTGCTCCGGGCTGCCCCCATGCACACTCGCCCCGTAGGTCAATGTCAACCACTATGTCTCGCTTATCTATGCGGCCACGAACAAGACGGAGGCGTCGATTGACGACAACATCGCGGGCATGTCACACTACGCCACGCACGGCACTGCCAACCTCATCCGCGATCTGCTTCTAGACATCTCCACCGGCTGCATCGCCACCCTCATCCGCGCTGCCCGCCACTCGCGCAAGCGCAGGCTGGACGCAGTGCGCCAGCTGGTCAAGACTGGCGGGCTGCGCAGGCAGCACGGCAACGCAGTGCCCATCAACGTGCTGGCAATGGCCAAGGCCCCCACTATGGCACGCCCAGGGACGATGTCGGCGCGCTCTCGGAGCTACGGGGTGGTGCGTGAAGGTGATGCCCTCCATGTGGCGCCTGAGATACACCTTGCAGTCCGTACAACACGCAGCGCCAGGGCAGGGCCCGTAGCGGAGGCAGTGGAGAAGGCGGAGGAGGGAGGAGCGGAGGGAGGAGCTCGTCCCTCCAGGGGCGCTCCCGTGCCCGCGCGTGACATGCCCGAGGCACAGCAGCCGGCGCCCCCTGCATTGGCGCCGCCACCGCCACTTCCTTTGCCAATCGGCATTGACGCCTCGCCCCAGCCTTCCCTCCTCTCCCTCTTCCCTTCTTCGACCGGCGCCGAGTCTGAGCCTGCTGGCAGCGCGTTTGCACCAGGCAGCGGGCTCTCCAAGCCATGCGCACGCACGGGTCACAGCCTGGGTGATGCTGTTGGCGTTGACATGCCCGCCGCCGTTGGTGGTGGTGGTGGCGGCGGTGGCGATGCAGACGTGAAGGCGGGTGGTGGTGAGGAGGATGTGGGCCCACCGGGCTATGACACGACGGCTGCGGCCATCAGCCAGGTGCTGATGGAGCAATACGGAGAGTCGTTCGTGGAGCTGGTGCCTGTGTGCCGCAACGACGTGAGTGCAAATGCTGTGTGTACGTGCCCCCTGTACCTTATTGCCGGAAATCCCCACAAGCGGCACACCCCCCACCTGTTCCTGTGTGTGGAATGTGTCAAACACGCCATCATGGCCATCACTGGTGTACGCTGGTACGGTTACACCAGCAGCCTCGCAGGCCGGCAGGTCTTGCCTATGTCATTATTACATCGACGCTGTATAGCTTCCTTTGGGGCTCCTTCACAATGAACTGGTTAGGCAGGGTTCACCTGGGGATAATCGACACCTGCCATACACTGCTGCATAATCTACATTACCGTACTAGTAGTATTCAGCGTCTACCAAGGTCACAACAGTGCTGTCTTCACATCTTCCATTAGGGGTGATCTGCATTGGAGTTTGAGTGGGATTCGAGTTGGGTTCCCAGCACACGTAAGAGTTTCGGGGCCCGCCCTGGGATTATGCCGGCAGGGCCGCCAGCTACGGCACGCCGTGTATTTGCATGTGTACATGCTCCACGCCAAAATGCATGCCCAGCGGAGCGTAGGGTGAAGTGCGAGCTGAGCCCGACCAGACCAACCTGGGTTTGGCGGGCTGGGTTGAGCGAGGAGTTGTTTGCATTGCATTGGGTGGGGCGCCACCCTGTCTACTTGGACGCCGCCTTAGCCCTTCACCTTTACTCACAAGCGACTCAACAGTGGCGGGGTCCCTGCTGCAGCAGCGACCTGCGAGCGGCGTCGTGTGTGCTTAGAAAGCTTTGGTTCCCGTTACACCATATCATACGTGTCGTGTGTGTGGGTGTATGTGTGCACGGCTGGCTTTGCCAACATGGTTGGGTTGTGGCGCAGGTGGTGGAGAGGTGGCTGTGGCAGTGGCACGTGACGGTGCAGAACCTCGGCGACACCGTCGACGCGCTCTTCAATGCGCGTGCAGCTGCGCAGGGCCTCCGGATCAAGGTCTTTGCTGCCACGCTGACTCAGCCTCACCAGGATTCAACCTCCGGGGGCCCTCCGGCGCCCGCAATCAAGAGCAAGGCGTCCAGCGACCTGCACGCCAGCGCTGACACCGTAGTGGTGGAGGTGGAGAAGGAGGTAGAAGGAGCGGGAGGCAAGCAGGGCGAGGTGATCGGCGCTGACGGCAAGGTGCTCACGGCGAGGCAGCAGGCGGTTGAGCAGCGCAAGCGAGGCGTGGCCCAAAAGCGAGCGGAGGAGTTGGAGGTCAAGGCCAAGGTACGCGTGTCACATGTGTGTGTGGCCGCTGGATAGTGTGCAGGGGCGCATATAGCGTATGCACGAGGGGTAGCAAGGCCGGGCCTGAGGGCTGGTTTCCGTGGCTGCTGGCTTGCCTGCTTCACGCTTGTGGAATCGGCCTTCGCCCACCCACGCCACAGCAGGACGAATCTCGTGGATCAGACTGCAGAGTGCAGGCACGAGGAGTTCATGAAGTGTCTGTCAGCACTTGCTGCGCGCAGCGACTCACCGCAGCACCGCCAGTGTGCATTCAGGCCCCCCGCAAGCGCATCGTTCTGTTCATCACTACCCTCCAAGCAACGGCAATCCATGCTGTCAACCATCACAGCGGGTGCATGTGTTCTTACTTCTTACAGATTGCATATTGTTGTTGTGCATGCGTGCGTGCTTGTTTACTCCCGTGGGACCATTCATTGTGAATCCCGTAGGGCCATGCGTGTGTGCGTGCGTGCATCACGCTTGCTTGTCACCCTCTACCCCCCGCCACCCTCACTGCGTCGTATGCTGTGCTCGGCCCTGCCACTGCTGCAGGCGCTGGCCGCTCGTGCGGTGGAGGTTGAGGCCATCATTGCAAAGGAGCGAGCCCATGCGCTCGCCAACCCACTGCAATCCGCTTATTGGGCCGTCTTCAAGTGAGTGCCCGGCGACAGGGGCAGCAGCAGCACAGTAGCTGCCACATGATGTCACATCATGCCGATAGCAGCTTGCTTGTTGCAACGGCAGCGTGTTCGCGTGCTGAACTGTACTGTACTTGGCTTTGGAGGCACAGAGCCCACAGCACAAGCCACGCATGCGCTTGCAGCTGCACATGACAGCCCACCTACACAGCGGTCGCATGCTAGGTCGGCTGTCACTATCTACGCGCTGGCAACCTGTACTGCTGCCTGTTACACCAGCCAGGGTTGCACGCTAGATCTTCTCGCCTGCTTGCATCCCGAGGGCTGTGGGCTTGGGGGGATGTAGGTCACCCTAGCTAGGGCCCCGGCAGACTATGCGGCTCGCTATGGGGCCCCTTATGGCGCTATCGCTGCTGAGAGGCGTGGCGAGAAGAGCTGGCATGAGGCCCGGATGCTGCTGGTAGGGCCGCAGCTTGAATCCCCCAGTTGTGGTCCCCAGTGAGAGCCAGCCACCTAAGGTCAAGGCAAATACTAAGGCCAGCACGGCCCAAGCGAAGCAGAGTTGCATGCAGGCACTGCTGCCCTTGAGGCGCAACATGTTAAGAGCAAAACTCACAGCGGCACCACATCAACCAAGCAGTATCTGACATTCTGACACCGATTACGGTTACCACCCGGGGCATGCTGCATCTCCCGCTGAATGCGGTCTGGTTTATGTGGTTTGTGCTGGTGGTGTGCGCTGTGCTGCCGCACAGCTCCCCGCAAGCGGCGATGACGCTGTCTTACTACCCCAACCTGCTGGCGCCACGCGGCATGGAGCACGGCTTGGAGCTGACCGCAAAGGCGGCGCCTGCGCCAGAGGACATCGACTGGTGCGCGCCAGCACAGCGCAGCGTGGCAAACAACGCACGCAATCGTGATTGATGGTTGCCAAGTGCATTTGCTTGGCAGGGTGGAGATACGCTACTGCACAGCTGTGTTTGCCCTTGCTGTAGGCTTCAGCATGTCGCCTGCTACCGGCATCAGTGCGCTCCGAATTGCGCACAGCCCAATTGTTGTTAGCGCTCATGTTTCAGTTAGAGTACCGTCAGCTCGTCTAGCCTGACGCTGTAAACACAGGTGCCTTGCTGGCCACAGGGTGCTTCTGCAATGCGCATATGCGGCACTGCACTCCATTCACGGCGACTACGGAATGTCGTCGTGTGGCTGTTCCTGCTGCCCGCGTAAGTGTTTTAACTACGTGTGTTGACAATTGGTGGTTAACAATTTGAAAAGTGTGCTCGCAGGCAGGCGTTGTTCTCTACCAGCGATTTCCTGGTCAACCAGCTCCGCAGCGTAGCAACGTGGGTCGTGAACGTGGGGCTCGTCCTCCTGCCTGTCGGAGCGTTTTGCGGTGAGCACAGTGGTGGCGCGCCGACACGCCCGGCAGGCACACGGCGCTGTTGCGATTGCCAGGTGCTGGCACTGGGTAGTCGCACCCCCATGACTGGACGCAACACCAGTACACCACGCGTGCTCTGTAGGTAGGCTTGGTACGGTATTCGCGAGTCGACCACAGGCACCTGGATCCTGTTCTGGGCGGTCAGAACCACCCCAATCCCGGCATGGTGCAGTATGCCGCTGCTCTGCGCAGGGCAAGGCTGAAGGAAGGACCGGGCATGGGTGAGCCGCTGCATGCATGTTTCGCTGACCGGGTGGCGCTCCATGTGCGGCCCTGCAACGGCACAGCTGTGTGTCACATGCAGGTGCTCTGGCCAACCTTCAGCTCGCGGTGTGCACGGGTAACTCGGAGACCAACAACCTATACTGGCCATGGTTCTGTGAGGTGAGCCAACCGATTGTGCATGCCTGCATGGTGTGGAGTGCATTTCGTGTCGATACCAGTCAGCGCCAGTCGGAGGTGCCGCCCCCCCCCCAGCAAAACACACCCTGCATTCTGGGGAATGGTGCTGGCCTGGGTTTGGCCCTGATGCTCCGTGCTCAGCGCTGCACGCATTTCCCAACTCCTGCTGTTCCTGTTGTGTCGCCTCGTCCGCAGTGTGTGCAAGTTTTGCGCTGTATTGGTGCATTGCACTCCCTCACCTGTCAGTGTGAGGTGGTGCTTGATACAAGTCGATTCACATCAAAACCTGCTTAGCATGAAACACGCCATAGCTTGCACCTGTCTATGTCCTTTTCTGAGGCGTGTATTTTGCTTGCTCTGGGGCTTGTGTTTGCCTGTAACCCCTGTGCGGCCCAATACGAGCGAAACGACATATGCAGTGCAGAGCCAGAAACACACCCTGTTGCATCCGCGCCGTAATGAAACGCTTTGCGAAGCCCTGATGACAGCGGTGCAGTGACGCATGCGTTACCGCACGGCTCTCTGACGTGTAACTCCGACTGCATGCTCCGCAGGCTACCGACCCAGGCCAGAAGTTTGCTAAGACGCTGCTAACAGGCATAGCTCCATCGATTATCAGTAAGCTACCTGACCGCTTGAGGCTTGATGTGTGTGTGCGCCTCCATGACGGTGCATTGCAACGACACACACGCCTCTAGTGGCCAGCACGTGTGTTGGGTGGGTAGGTGAGTGTAGGCATGCCATTTCGTGTTTGTCTGGTCCCCATCTGGGGGGAGCACGGGCCGTTTGGCCGACATGCTCTTACTGTAACACATTATATCTGCGCACAGTGAAGTTGCATGGTTTTGTGAAGGGGGGAGGGGAGCAGCAACGATTTGTGATTTGGCTGTCGGGCTGAGCCTATCCCCTTGCATGCCACCTGCATGCCACTGACCGACTGACCGACTGGTTTGCCGCGCGGAGGATGGAGCCCAGCACCTTGCAACTAATGCCATTGCCCACCACACCACAGGTCTGTTGTGGAACAGCTACTGCATGCCCATCTTCTTCCACCTCACCGCCTCGCTGTACCGCCGCTGCAGGTCACTCAGCGGCAAGGACCGCATGATCGGGTGAGTGGGTGGGTGCATACGGATAGAGGAGGCCGTCTGGTGGAGGCATACACGGCATTCACATGTGATGAGCCCAGGCCCTAGGCCCTCAACGCGACTGCCGTCCAGTGAACGCAGCGAGTTGCTTAGGTATGCTGGACTGAACTCCCACCGTGGCACCGCAACGCACCTGCTGCAGCAGACAGTCCTCTTCTCCGCACCTGCTGACCTTGCAACGCACGCAAACCAGGCGGGGCAGTATTGCAGGAGAAGCTTCCTCTCGTGGTCGTGACACGTTTTCACTTTCGGCATGCGCGTTAACGTGCTTCTTTGACCCCGCCCATTCCTGAGCGGGACCCTTGCGTTGGTTTCTGGGTGACGGGCCGACGCAACGCATGTTGTGGTGGTTGTGCGCCAAACAGGGCCTGGTTCTGGTGGTACTCTGTGCTCAATGTGTTCCTGGGAGCGGTCCTTGCCGGTGGCGTCTTCGGCCAGATCGGGCCATACCTGAGGGACCCCACAAAGCTCGTCAACAAGATTGGTCTGGGTGAGTCCGACAGCTGCCGGCACCTGCTGCTGTGACTGGGTTGAACACTGAGGCGGCGGACAGCAGCGGCCCAAGCGAACATTCAGCTGCGTCGGTCGGTGTCTATCACATCATGTGCGTTATGCGGGTTGGAACTGCCGCACGTGCGAGTCTCGCACACTCAGCCATTTGTGCTTGCTGTGTCATTGCTGACGTGTGTGCGGATGCTGATGCCGATGCTGATGTCCCCCCCCCACCGGCGCCCGCCGCCCTGGGTTCTGTGGTGGTGGCCGCGCAGCTCTTCCCAGCACCGCCAACTTCTTCATCCAGGTGCAATGGGTGCATGCGTATCACTGCGTATACCAGGCAGGCGTATCGCGCTACACCATGCCATCATGGCCATATCCCATGCCTGGCCGTATCCCGTACATGCCGTCCTGCATTGATAACGTTGGCTCATCGCCTGCACAGCAGCCGCAAGCGCACAGTAGTTTGTGCAAAGCCCAGCAGCACATTGCCTTCCTCAGATGTCAACATCAGTGTCTTGATGGACATGACATTAGCAGGCATCGGTGCATTAATTGTCGAACCGTGTGCAAATGTTGCGTGTTGGATGCCGTACGCTCTGTTGGCAACTCACTGTCGCTGCTCGTGTTGCGTACAATGTTGCGCTTGTGCCTGCAGTACACCCTTGCAAAGATGCTCTTCTCCAACCCGCTGCGAATCGTGTGGCCCAACATGGGCATGATGTTCTCCGCGGTCTTCAATGGCATGAAGCTGGGGCTGCCCAAGTAAGCCACCTCATTGAATGACGCATCAACCATGGCCAAATGCATCTCCACCCGCCAATTTGAGAGCAAGCAAACCGTTCATGCTGGCATGCTGGCCAGTGGCCACTGCATGCTCTTGCACAGATCCGGGCTGTGTGTGTTGCGTCTGTGACTGCTGTGGTGCATCGTACAACGTGCACACGAAACCGCTGGCCACTGGTGTGTGGAGGCGCTCATACGTCCCTCCTGTAAAATGCGCCTGAGCCGGTGGCTCAAGGGCTATGCCGAGCATAGCATGATTTTGACCACCAGCATGTGGAGTGCATGCATGCATCTCAGCCCGTTGCAGGGACACCTGGGGTGAACTAGGAGCGCTGTTACATATCGACTCTGCTCCGCACCCCCTTCACTTGCCTGTGCTGCATGCTGCTGCGGTTCCTGTCTCCTCACCTCCACAATGCATGCACAGGTCGCTGCAGGCATCCGCACAGACACACTACCCCCCCAGCAGCCGCTATGCAGGCTTCAACAACCAGGTCATGCAAACATTCATTTTTGGCTGGTGAGCATCTTCTGCCTGGCAGAACTCAGTGGTGGTCGTCCATCACCTCCTGCCCGCCACCACATGCATCCAGCGCACGTGTCAACATGTGTGCAGCACGGCACCTGGCGGCGTGTGCATGGCTGGTCCACCCTCCGACCCCAGCTTGATTTGCTTGCCTTGGACGCAGTGCCAGACTTGCATGTGCTGGCGTACAGCATACGCATGCATGAGAGGTGAAATGGGTACCGGTACTTGAGCTCTGAATGGGTTCAACTACGGTTTTGCACTCTTTTTTCATGCTGCAGGGCGTTCTGCGTGGTCACACCACTGATGCTGCCAGTTGCTTTGGGCTATTTCTTCACAGGTATGTTGCCGTTGGAGTCAGCAGGTCCCAGAGGCTGCACACGCTGGCTCAATTGCGTTCACGTGTTAGTCATGTGCCTGTCTGCTTTCAATTGCTGCTGTTCCGCTGCTCCTTGCTTGCAGCGTACGTCTGCAAGCGCTACTGCATCCTGTACATATTTGAGCGGAACTGGGAGTCAGGTAACCGCATGTGCGACCACAACGGCGCTGCCGTACCTTAGAATGCTCTAAGCGCCCCACCGTCACAGAGCGTGGCGTTGTGGGGATACCGGTAGAGTGGGTGCAACGCGTGCTGCGGCTCGAGATGCGGCTGACCTTGGCTTTACGCTGCCAGCAGTATGCTGTGCGTTTGTATATTTGATGACATGGCGCGTAGCTCCGCCCCACAGTGCATGCATGCACGTGCATGTAGCCAGCTGCACATGCTGGTGCTGTGCTGTATGGGTGCACGGCAGCTCACGCAATGCCTCCACACACATACACACACATACTGCTCCACGAGAAGCACGTGCGTGCGTGCGTGCGTGCGTGCGTGCGTGCGTGCGTGTGTGTATGCGCACACGCGCATGCACGCATGGAAAGGACACACGCACACAGGGTCCTTATTGAGAAACCACACATAGACGTGTGCATACGCACACGTATGAAGTTTGGCGGCTGTCGTCTGCTGTGCAGGGGGCCTACACTGGCCTGTGGCCTTTACCCAGGTGGTTGGCGCCATGATTGTCGGTGCAGTCTTCACTGCCGGGGTGTTCCAGGCAAATGGCGCCACCTGGTGCGCCGTCATCCTTTTCTTCGTCACCATCCCATTCCTTGGGGTGAGCGACAGTGCATCCACCACGTTAGACCATGGATTGCACGGGATAGTAGAGTGTGGTCAGCCCGCATCCATTTGTATTGTGCAATATGCTGTGCTTTTGAGGCGGATGCATGTAGCTGGTGCTGCAGCAGTCTGATCGTTGTGGACTTCATGCATGCCATTTGAGGTACAGGCAGCTGAGTCCGGTTGATAGAGCGAGTGTCCTGCGGTGTCTCGTGACCTCGTAGTGCCGGCCTTGCTAACTGATGAGCTGTGCCGCTGTGCGCCTCGTCGCGGACATGATGGATGGATGCATGGGGGTTTCGGCCTGCCGGTACAGTCCAGTGGCACTCATTGCTCAACCCTGCTGTGTTTCTCCAAAGGGTGCACCTGCCTGCATGCCCACCACCTGGCTGCCGGTTACAATCACGCTGCTGCTGCGTCCGCCGCTACTGCCACTCGGGGTGTCTACCAATGCCCCCTCACCTGCCCTGCCCTTTCCCCTGCAGGCCTTCTGGGGGCTGTGCACGCATCGCTACCATGATGTCGCCCAGGTGCCCCCCATGACCATGCTCGCCTCAGAGCCCTCCGGCCCAGGCGTATGCCCCGCGGCACATGTGTACCGCCCGCCTGCGCTGCGCCCTGGCGCGCTGGGCTGGTACCCGGAAGTGGGCAAGCTGTGGGAGAGGTACGGCGTCCCGAAGTTTGCCTTCTGAGCACGACCCAGTTGAGCGTGGAGATCAGCGGTACTGCGTGCGTGGCACGGTGGCCACAAGGGCCATTGGGCTGCCGCCTCAGGGCAGCCAATTCCGTGCTTTTGGCTATCTGCGACTGTGTGCGAGCGAAAACTGTCGCACCCAATATCTCTAGAGCAATGTAGACGGCTCGGACGGCGGAGAGCCCTGCAGCCACCACACCTAGGACGACTGGTGGTGGAGGGGTCGGCCCCGTTGGCCCAGTTGGTGTTTGGAAGTTTGTATGTCAGGCCGAGTCAGGGACCACCTAAAAGGGATCATGCAGTCCATGGAGGGGCCTACGGAGGGGCCACCTATACCCTTACACAACCAGGGCGCCACTCGGGGCAAGCGGCACTGGCGGGAAACGCAGCATTCCGTAGGTAAGCCGTCATGGCCGCACAAGGCAACGCTGCATGCGACAGGCGGTATGCAAAGACACGCAGGGGATTACTGCAGTGATGGTTCAAGCCAGCAATGAGTATTGTCGGCATTTGTCGCATTTGGGGTTGCAACTGTACTGTTGATTTGGACAACACTTTGCACGTACAGGCATGCGTGCATGCGCTTGAGTGGGAGTGCATGGCACGAGTTCAAGCCCCGCCCCTTACGTCTCGTCTTAGGCTACTCTACTGCTTGATGGAACCATTCCGAGTGCACGCAGTGTTTCCTCGTCTGTACAATGCACAGCCGG
>BDDA01000225.1:20603-149289 GCA_001662385.1 Chlamydomonas asymmetrica | reverse complement strand
CTCCCCCTTCACCTCCCCCTCCCCCTCCTCCTTCCCCGCCGCCGCCTCCACCACCCTCGCCGCCCCCTCCTCCACCACCGCCTGGCGTGTGCGACCCAGGGGAAAGTGGGGACAGTGCGTGCTTGGTTGCTGCCAGTTCCGGTGCCAATAGCTGCACTGATACTGGAGGCGGCGGCTGGACGTGCACATGCAACCCGGCTGACTACAGTGGTAAGACAATCATTACCGTACAAGAGAAGTACCGCCTAAAAGTTCGAAGTACTGACTCAAAGTACTAGAGCACTAGTACAAGCTGACATTGTGCAGCGCTCTTGGGAGCACATCCAGCACCCAGCATGCCAACTCGCATCCTTACGCCCTTATTTACCTGCTCTGAGGATGAATGGTTTTGCATGACCGTACCTCATCTCGGCCGCATACGGTGTGCGCACGATTAGCATGTGCGAGAGCCCGCCAAGAGTGGACCACGTACATGAACACATGCACACATGCAGCTCCAAGCTTTGATTGCTCTGTCCATATCCATCCACTTTCATTGTGCGGCTTTGCAGCCCCTCTGGAACATTGGGGTTGAAAACTTGAGGTCAAGCGTAATGGCACCCTGGGTACGGCAACACATTCCCTTTGGGCCTGACACGTCCAGCTGTGGAGTTCATGCCTAGCATGTCCACACATCTGTGCTGCTGTCCACTGTGCTGGCCTGCCGCTTGAACAGGTAGCGGGACGAGCTCATGCAGTTTCGTGGGATGCTTCTCCGGCGACTCGCTGCTGCGCGTGCAGGGCCAGGCCTCCCCGGTCGCGATGCGTGATGTGCGCATTGGGGACTACGTGCAGTGCATGACGACGCAGGACGACGCGTTCCTGCTGCCCCAAGCGCCCTCCTGGTGCCCTGTCATGAGCTGGGTGAGTGCATGCGCCGATGCGTTGGCATTGACTGTACGCGGCTGAGCAGCTCTTGGTGTTACACCGTCTCCCATGTGACTTGTGCGTGCTTGATGGAGCCAACTGGCACATGCACACCATATACATGAGATGCACAGCAGCCAGGTGCTGAACGGTGTGCACTTGGTATGTCATGGCCGCGAGAGATCATCTCAACACCTTGTGTACCGTGCTTGACTACGGTCGACTGGTCGACCCATCCATCAGTGGTGCCGTGTGGGTCTGAAGGCCTCACATGATCACAATTGTTCTGAGTCGTCTCTTGCATGTGTTTGCTTCCTGCTGGTGGAAATGCAGCTGCATGTCGAGCCGGAACGCATATCGACATTTGCCGTCATTGACTACATGCTTCCGTCTGGCGCCAAATCCACCCTCAAGATCACCCCCAACCACTTCATGCACGTGCTGCCCCAAGGCACTGACATGACCCAGATTGTGTCGCAGCTGTCCGATCTAGTCCTCTCCGCCCCGGCCACAATCATGCAAGCGCAGTACGTAAATGCTGGCGACATCATAGCCGTCACGTCTTCTTCGCTGGCCGACGCCCCTACCCTAGCCTTGGCGCGAGTCGAGAGCGCCCGACTGGTGGTGGAGGGCGGTGGGATGTACCAGCCAGCACTCGCCTCTTCCAACTTCCTGATCGCGGATGGGGCGATTGTACCATTAAGCGCCATGCAGAACAGGTTCGCCTCCACCCTCACAACAAACACTGCACAGACCGTTAACATGATGGCAGTGATCCAGTTCGCGCCGTACTGGAGTCAATTCTCGGCCGAAATGCCGATGGGAACCCCCGCTAAGCTGGCCAGCTGGGGCCCGAGCAAACAAATCATTCATCCGCCGCAATTTATGGCTGCATGGAACGCGGGCCTCGCATCCGGCAAGACGTTTGACTGGCCCGCGCTCTACAGCTGGTTCCTGCGGCGGTACGCGCAGTACAAGGCGGATCCATCAGTGCCCATCACAGACGCCGAGGTGGCCGCCGCCACCACCGCCGCTTTTGTCACCACACCCTTATCCATCACCGCTTAGAGCGATGAGACAAAACTAATCAAATCAACAATACAGTGCGTGCGTGCGGACATACGTTGGAATGCTATGGACACCTACACGCTGCTGTTGAGGGACGCGAGCTTCGTGTGGGGCACGTGTGCCTCTCGCGAACCCTACATTGCCTGCTCGCGTCATGTCACGAGGAACTATCAGCAACGCCCCTGCCTGCCTGTCCACACCTCCCCTTGGACTGCAGCCTGTCACACATACTGCACCGCATGCGAAGGTTGCCAGCATACCCGCAGGCCATGCCCTCACCCGCTCCCATTCGTGTTTGACATGCGGCATGCGGCGCTGCATCCGGCCTCCCAGCCGCACGCACCTCTGCAAGTGGACGTGCAAACGCTCCTGAGTCTTGTGAAGGCTTCGTCCCTTGACGGACCCGGCTTTTTGGGTTCTGCAGCTTACTGTTTTCCCCAGTCACTTGTGTGGCAGTTGAACCCTTAACTGGATGGCCATGTTGGGCCATTTTGCGTTTCCTTTTCTGGTCCATCGCACGCCCACGCATTACGCCACAGCGCCTTTCGACATCCCGCACCGCCCAGGGTTATTCCATGCACGTTGTGGCGTGTACAGCATACAGCCACTGGCCATGCGCCGCTTTGATTCATCCGCTATGCCCGACAGTTGTCCGTCCGGGACAAGCGACTGCCCACGTTGATCATCCAAATCGAAAGCAGGCTGTGATGTACATGATACGTTTTGTCTGCATGGTATTGCCGGGTCTCGTGCAACACACAACCTCAGCATTTTCTCCACTGTACACTTGATGGCAGATTGTCGATTCAACAGTTTGCCTGCCCTGGGTAAACAATTTGTTCGTCCAACATCCTTGATGTTGCTGCCCACCCACACCTCATCATGCACCCCCCCTTCACCACCATGTATTGTTCCCACTCTACTGTGGCACTTTCTGGAGTCCTCTGCCTTTCATCCTGTGATTTATTCCGCGCATTGCGTGCACTTGGCGGTTGTGTGCATGGGCCACACGCGCTTGCTGCCTTCCGCAAGTGCCCTATAGGGTGTGCGCGCAGTACTCGACCTGAACTCAAGCGTTAAACCTGGTCAAACAGATTTAGATTTAGATTTTACATTAGGAGCTTTCTAGCCAAGGCCGACACTCCCCTCAGATGAGGACCTGGTCAAACACAACGAGCCTGCATGCAGATTGGCATTGTGCCTGAGCTTTGAGGTCCAGCTGTGAGCACGCACTCAACTGCAACTGTAAGACGGATAGCCCCATGTCGCGCCCAATCTCAAGGTGTTAGACACATGATCAGGCTAGGATGACAGAACAATTGTTAACCACAGACCATGGTGGGCACAAGGTTTGGCCTGTAGGGCGTCATGCGTACACCGAACAACGGCATTCAGATAACACTTAGTGCAGGACAGGTACGGTGGCCTGGCGTCCGTGATGATGCATCACAGCCCCAGTGCAAGTCAGGAGCAATGGCAATGGCCAAAGCCCAACAGGATGCAGCAGGGGTCAGATCGACGGGCTCACACTGGGACTTGCGTCTGTGTATTTGGGTGGGGAGTGTGGATTGTTGATACTACCGTTATGCAGATGCACGCCAAAAATGGGAGCAGCGCCTGCAGGGCAGCGAGGGGCGGGCGGGTGAGGGGGATGGCGTTGAGGGGCACGAACCCAACACACAATGGTCGCAGACTCGCAGTGCACAGTGCAGCAGATCAGGTTGACTGCATTTCGCATTCCGATGTTGCGATATGCAGGCGGCTCCTGGGCGGGGATATGCAGGTGGATCCTGCTGGGCGAATCTCTCATCCAGCAGAGCGTTTCATGGTGCTGCCAATCAAATAGCCAGGTGAGGGTCTGTGCGCGGGGTCAGCGCATGGTGGCACAATGACTGTTGCAGCCGTTGGAGATCCCCACTGGCAAGTGGCAACACCACCAGGAGCACGCCCGAGGGCGGTGCTGTTATTGATGCTCGCTCCTGCTCCGCACTCCATGCACGCTCCTGCTCACTGCTCAACAAGCCAAACTGATGCACTCTAACACCTCTCACACTGCCAGTACATGACTACATATATTGTACACTGGTACCTAACAGCGCTGGGGTACCCAGCAAGTGGCAGTGCTGGGATACCACAGCAATCTCCCTCTTGAGGGCCGTTATTCAGGTGTCGCCACAGCCACCGTGATTTGCATGCCGCCAGCTGGGCGGGTGACCGGGCGACGATGTGCGACCGCTATGCTTGTTAGACGCCGCATTGCGGGAGCGCTTGCAGGCAGAGCTGGCCGGTTAAGGGGTCGTTACGCAGCACGACGGCCTGCGCATAGCGTAGTGGAGTGGCCACGACGCACAAGAGCACACGCAGCACATTGGGTGACAACATACCACAGATCAATGGGTGACCTGAGCCAGCTGCAGAGCGTTCACGTAGGTAAACATGCAAGCAGCCGAGCAGACGCATCGCTATGCACGTATGATGCTGTTCCCTTCCCTGGCATGCATTGCAATTGGCCATGCTGTTGCGTTTTTCCTGCCATGCATGCATCGTGGCTGTTGACCTGCTGGTGCAATCTGTACCGCAGAGCTCACCTGCATCTGGTCCCCACGCGACAGCGGAGGTTGGTCCGGCTGCGCCGCCGGCGGCAGTCCCAGCAGCGGCCTCAGGTTGAGGTGCTCATAGCCGTGCACCGACGCCACGCCACGCGTGCCAGACTTGTGCACGCGCACGACGGTGACGTGCAGCACCGCCCCTGGTCCCAGGCGCTCGGCGCTGTGCCACAGCCGGTGCAGGTAAGCGGCCCCAGCCTCACGCCTTGCCGCCTGCTGCAGCGGCTGCGGTTGCTGCCGTTGCTGGTCCGTTTCGCTGCTGTTGCTCTCCCTGACGGCTACTGCTGTTGGCGCTGAGGGCATTGCGGGCGCGGCTTGGCGTTGCGGGTGCATGCTGTGCGTGTCTCTGATAAAGGCGGTGCTACCTCCTACCGCAGGCGCTCGTGTGAGATCATGGTAGGGGTGTTGCTGCTGCTGCTCCTGCTGCTGCTGCTGACTAGGATGAGGAGGGGGGTACGAAGGATATGGGTCAGGACGGGGCTGGGGCTGGGGCTGGGGGTGGTGATGGGGCTGTGAGGGCTCCAGCGCAACTGTGCTGATCACCGGGAAGCGCTGCACCGTGAGGCCTCCGTGCGCTAGCT
Source organism: Chlamydomonas asymmetrica (assembly GCA_001662385.1). NCBI lineage: Eukaryota > Viridiplantae > Chlorophyta > Chlorophyceae > Chlamydomonadales > Chlamydomonadaceae > Chlamydomonas > Chlamydomonas asymmetrica. The sequence continues at coordinate 144,128 of BDDA01000225.1, read as the reverse complement.
TTGCGCCGCTGACCACCAGCGCCTGCACGCCACACGCACACACATGACACACACACGCATATACTGCAACGGTAATTGTTGAGCGTAGCACACCATTTCGTAGACAGCGTTATCAGCGGACACTGTAGACACACATTTCTGTCTCCACCAGCCCTGCTGTCAGCCCGCGGCGTTGTGGGTTTTCAGCTTACAGGCCCACAAGCAGCTGAGCTGGATGTGTCAAGATCGCCACCTGGCAACCATCACCATCCCGTACACACGATACGCCATACGCAACCCGTAACTCTCTCCCCCGCACCTCCACGCTGTCGCCCACCCTCAGCGCTGCCAGCGGCGCTGCCCCGCAGCACTCCTGCGCCGGAAGGTACGCCGCCGCGCCGCCGCACGCGCCCGCCAGCGCCACCACTGCATGCCGCTCGCCCACAATGTGCACCACTGTGCCGCACACCACTGTGCCGACCGCCACCCGCGTCTCCCTCGGGCTCGCAACGCGTTGCTGCAGCCGGCCCCGCATGCCGCAGTCGGGCTGCAGCTCATCCTGCGAGCCCAGGCCTGATGATCGCTGTGGGATCGCTTCAGTGTCTGGTTGCAGCTCAGGGGGGCTGACATCCACTGACAGCCGCAGCTGCGGCTGCCGGAGGGTTACCGGGACGGTGGCGACGGCGGTGATAGCGGAGGGGCGCTGCGGGGGATGTGCGTGGTCCGCAACGGCCACAACGGAGCGGCCGGCGGCGGCGCAGACCGCCGTTAGTCCGCCGCCGCTATCGCTGCCGCCGCTGGCGGCGCTGCTGACCATGCCCATGCCACCATCGCCACCGCTGACGCTGCTGCGTGCGGTGGGGCTGGCACTACCACTGGCAGCACCCGCTGCACGGTGATGGTGCTGCAGCAACCCCTCGGATGGGGTGCAGGTGGGGCATGTGCAGGGCAGCGGCAGACCAGCGGGTTGAGGCAGGGCCGCTGCGTAATGCACGGCAGGGCCGGCCTGCGCACCGCTGGGACTATCAAGAAGGCGCAGCGCCGCGTGTTCGTTGCAGATCACGGCTTCGCTACCACCTGTGCTGCTGCTGCCGCTGACGCCATTGCTGTGCTGTGGGTAAGCGGGCTCCGCCTGCGCCATCACGGCTGCGCTGCGTGCGTAGGGCGTGTCCCAGAAGGGCAGCTTGCCTTTGAGTGCCCGTAGCGACAGGATCGGCTTGGTGGGGCCGCTAGGGGGCCGACTGCGCTTGATCACCGCCTGCAGGAGTGACACCAGCCCAACCGCAACGGGTTCCACAATTCCAAACATGAGGCCAACTGGCCAAGCGCTGTAGCAGAGCAACGGGGTGCGTGAGTGCCTACACATCGCATGGGAGTGGGCAAGTCAACGCTTAAGCGTGCTATGCGGTGCAAATTGAGCGCTCAAGTGCCGACCGCGGCTTCTGGCTGGACCGATTGCTGGATGCATCCTAGATGCATCGCTTGCGCTACCAGGCTATGGGGTTCATACCTTATCGGATACACGGAAAATGGTTGTATGCAGGGCTTTTCTGGTTTACGCTCGGGCCAGCCAGTCAGATGCCCAACGCCGCCCTCAAGAGATGGCCTATCAATTTCATGCGTGTGGAGGTTGACCGCCCTGACGGCCACCACCACCACCACGCACCTGCAGCACCTCCGCCTGCTGCAGTGCCTGGCGCGCGTCAGCCATGCCAGGCCCGCCCACCTCCTCCACCGGGAGCCACGCCTCCAGGCCGCCATACGCAGGCAGCGTCACCAGCGCGCCAGCGGCCTGCACGCGCACCACGAACGCGGTCACCTCCTCCCCGTTCACTGGCCAGCCGCTGCGCCCGTTGGCGCCGTCACCGTGGTCGCCTGTGGCGCCGATTTCAACAGCGGAATCCACATCAGCGTCAACATAGGCACCAACAGCAGCGTTAGCCCCGGCATGAGCACCAGAGCCGCTGCTGCCTGTGTAGCCTCCGGGGGCCCTCCCCAGCCAGCTGTCAGATCTCTCAGCTGTGGCCGGCCGGACGCCTGCTGCGTCAGCATGGTCTGCCGCCAGCCGTAGCCGTGCGGCGGCATCCCGACCAGATGCGCTGCTTATGCTGGTTGTGCTGAGGGCGGTGTGGGTTCGGAGGTGCACGGACAGGTCTGAAGGGGAGACGGGGTGAAGGGATGAGGTGGGGTGGCCGGGTGCACGCCCTGCCGTTGTGTCTGCCATGCATGCCCGTGCGCAGGTCTGCAGCGCCCGTGCCTGCTGCTGAGTCAGCAGCATTGACACACGCAGGCGGCTGGTGACGCCAGGGCGGTGGCCGGGGCTGTCGCCGGCAGCGGCAACCTCGGCATGGCTAGCGTGGCTTGCACCATCTCTGCCGCCGCGCGCACCACAGCCGACATTGCTGTGGCTCGTATCGTCGACGCTGCTGGCAGCACCCCTGGCAAGTCCGAGACGCGCGTCGCTGCCGACGCTGTTTGCACGGCTGCTGACGCTGCTAGTGACAACGCCAGGATACTGCCGGGTGCGGCTGCCAGCGCTGCCTGGCCTGCGCTGTGGGCTGACGTGTCCTGAGGGCTGTGCGCCGACGACGGTCACCTGCACGTGCCATGCATGCATCACACTTGCTCTACGAGCGCACCCGCAAACGACAGACGGACAATGGCATGTGTACACTACCTTGAAAGACACGTGCTGGTGTGAATGCGGTACTGTACATAAGACAGAGACATTGAGTACATGAGAACTCTGAAGCCTGCAAGGCAATGTTGTTGACTCACAATGACTTGGTCCCCAGGCTGTAGAACAGTCCGTACGTCCCTGACCGGCTGGTCGCCACGGCCCTTGACGTTGCTGCTGGAAGGGCCGTCCTGGGGATCCGCGGTCCGATCTCTGTTGTGCACCGCTGCCGCTGCTCGCACATGCGCCACATCCAGGTAAGCCGGCGGGCCGAACACGCCCGGAATCGCCACAAACGCACACTTTTCAAGCACCTGAGTGACCGTCCCGAGGGTGTGGAGACCCATGTGGGTCTGCGTGTACCGCACGGGGTCATGAGTCAGCAGCGCCACCTGCGGCGCGTACTGCTGCCGTGCGGTGCGGGCGGCTTTGAACACCGCTTGCTGGTCATGGAGCATGGCTCCAGGGTAGGGCTCCAACAGGCGTGTGGACAGAGTCACGCTGCCCAGGCGGGGCTTGGCATCCAGCACCATGGCCTGCAGCAGTGCACACAGTGGCAGTCAGGCAGTCGGGCATCGCTTGTCGAGGCAACGCTGCATGCCAAGTGGCACACGACAGGCGTCATGAACGCATGACCTATTCTGATGTGTCGCTGTGCTTGCCGCAGTCGCACAAAGTTGCACTGTGAGTGGAACCCGCCCATCAAGCAACCAGAAACCAATGGGTGTTGCGCAACCCGGGACGCCTCAAGTCTTTAATCACCCGGAACCTTGCACGGCACAAGGGGCTGGCACACACCGACGCGGAACACGTCATCGTCCCCACCCCACAGCGTGACTGCGCACGATTGCACCCATGCGCCATGGCATCACTTACCGTGACGCGCTGGCCGAGCTGCAGCAACTGATTTATGGGCGGCGGGTTGCCCTCCGCTGTCACTTCGCCAGCATGTAGCCAGCCCTCGATAGGCAGCGCCTGAGCTGCATTGCTGAAGGTTGTAGGAAGGCACACCAGCACCTTGGCACCGCCAGGCACATAGTCGGTGACGACAGCTTGGACCACGCGGCCTGGGGTGAGCACACGCTGCCAAAGCAGCTGCTGAGCATGCCTGAACTGCTCCGCTGCTTCAACTGCTGCTTGTGTGGCAGCCGCTGCACCGTGGGCTGCCGTTGGGTGTGCGCGTGCAGCTAGCACTCCGCGTGTGAGGATGGAAGTGGAGAGCAAGAGCTGATTCCGATGTATGGAATGTTTCGTGACCACAGCCTGCAAGTGTATGTCGAAATATACAACGACAGGTCAGTGTCTGAGTGGCTGCACGTCCGTTGCGTTTGCAGTCCATCAGTTGCACTGCAAGCGTACAGTTTCAATTACGCACCTTGAACCTTCTGCCAGGGAAGAATAGCTGCTCAGGTGCCATGTGCTGGGGTAGGGACACAGCATGCGCTGGTATGAAACCAGGCAGCCATCCAGTTTCGTGCAACACCGCCACCGACACGCCAAGGTCAGTGACAGTGACAGCGATGCACTTCACAGGCTTCCATAACAGCTCATCAACAACCTCTTCTGTGAGAGTTGACCAGAAAACCTTGCGTGCTCTGGCAGCTGTGCGCAGTTGGGCTGCTGGTGCCACTGTCGATGGTGCATCCCGCTGTTGTTGGTTCCCAGGGGCAGGCTGAATCCTGGCCCTACGCAACCAAACATGCTGTGGTGTAGGGCGCTGGAGTGTGCGTGTGCCAGAGCTGGAGACTCCTGTCGTTCTGCTCGGTGGCGCGCATCTCACAGGCTCTCGTCCAGCGTTACCCGCTGCTGTGTGGGTGGTTTGCATCAGCACCACCATCCTGCAGCCACACTGAAGTCCCAACACCGCTCCTGTGTGTATATTTAAACCGCTCCATAGCTGTGTGTACTACTGCTGCACACTGGTGTTTGTCCGAGCATGCCCAAAAGCCAGTACCTGACGTAAAGTCTCGCACGGAAGATTACTAGCTCTTCAGCTTGCGGTTCAGTTTTGGTCCACGATGGGTTTTGTTCCTTGCTGTATACTTGCGGGCCAACGTTGCACTTGCAAGAATTTAAACAGGCAAGATTCGGATCCGAACAATATCAGGTTTGCCAGGGTCGGTGACTCAGTGTTCTGTGTGGAGCTGGGGGCACACCATCAACCAAGTTCAATTGAATAGGACAGACAGAATGCACCCTAGCCATTCATCGCTATGGGACTGGGTCTGCTGGACTGCGAGAGCAACAAAATATCATAGTGCACCGTCAGCATTGTGGCTACACCCTGAGCACACCTTCAACTGGCCACGAACGTCTGCCAAGACAGTGTTGAATCCTTACACACGCCCGTGTGCCACTATTCCACATAGCAAGCCTCTGGCTGTTGGCGTTGAAATTGGAATTTACGAGCACACCAACAAGGCGCACACGCGCACGCGCGTGCACAATGCAGTACGCTACGGCATGGCCATGTCGCAAGTGATAGGTCCTGTGCCACGAGCAAATTGCAACCATGCCAAAGGTATGGGCACAGCAACAGCATTCCTCAGGTCATGCATGTTGTCTGCAACAACACACCACCCATCACCCATGGCATGCACGCGTGTACCACTGTCAACATGCGAGCCAACGCCAGCATGGCACGAACACAAATGTGAGCTTCCAGGCCAAAAACTATAAGTGCTGCAGTGGTTGCAAGGATAGGAGCGTACATACTACTGTCATTGAAACACACAACAGCACCACCCGCCTGAGACTTGCCTTGCTCATAAAGTCATGTCCTCGTGCCAGCAGGGACCGCTCTGCTGGGCAGTGGGCACCCAGCAATCGTGCTGGACTAGTGCTGAAATGCTACGTGTACCGTATCAGCACGCAATCCGTCACACCTAATAGTAGGCCAGGTGTGTGACCATAGGCACGATGTACGGCTCGAGGCAGATGCGCGTGAGGAAGTAAAACAACACGCCCAGCGCGATGCTGAACGGCAGCGCGGGCAACGCCTTCTTGAAGATCGCCAGGCACAGCAGCGTCAGGCCCAGGCCTGCAATCACCGCGAGGTAGCACGAGAACACCGTCATGAAGTCGTACATCGCCGCCCGTCCCACCAACATCGAGTAGAAGATGAAGTCTCCGAGACCCAGTTTGATCGCGTCCGGCAGGTCAATATCCTCGTCCTCCTCCTCCTCCCGGCGCCGCCGCTGGCCCTCCGCATCAAATTGATTTGGGTCATCGTGGTTCGGCTGCCCCTGCATCGCGGGTGCGTCCATTGGGCCGTACGCGCCGCCGGGCCCGCCGGGGTATGCGGGCGCCTGTGGGTGCAGGCCCTGGCCCGGGTGTGGGTACGGCGGCTGCTGCTGGTAGGGCTGCAGCGGGAAGGACGGGTCCGGCGGGGGGTGGCCCGTGTGCAGGCGCAGCTGTGTGCCGGCGGGGCTGGACAGCATGCCGGGTGCCTGGGAGATCAGCGGCTGCAGGTAGTCGCTGTTTGTGCTGCCCGCGGTCATGAGGCCCCCGGCCTCCGCGCCCTTGCCTGCAACGCCGGGCGCCGGCGGTGTCCCGCTGGTGGCGCTGCTGCTGCCGGCATCTGGCCCACCTGCATGGTGCAGCGGGGCCATGCCCAGCGTCCGCCCGGCGGCAGAGTTGCTGCCGCCAGACGCAGCAGCGGAGGTGGCACGGGGGGGTGCGGGCGGCAGCGCCTGCCACGCGTCCTCCCGCCCCTCCGCAACCGGCCCCGCGCCGAGGCCTTTTGACGAGCCCGTCAGGCGATGGCGGCCTATCCCTGGCCTGCTGGACACGTCCAGGGGTGATCCAGGGGCCATGCCTGGCTGCTGCTGCTGCTGCTGCAGGCGGCCGCTGCCGAGGGGGTCCGAGGCGCCCCCAAAGTCACCCGCGCCGCCGCCCCCACCCGCCGCGTTGTTCGAAGAGGCTGCGCTGAGGCGGTGGGGAGGGGGCAGCGGCTCCATCATGCTGCCGCCAAAGCCGGCGGAAACTGGGCGGAGGCTCATGCTGCTGCTGCCTACGGCAGGGGCGGTGCTGCTGCTGTTCGCGGGTCCGCCGGAAGCAGGGCGCACAATGATGGGCGTGGTGCTGGTTGGGGTATCGGGGGAGCTGCCAGAGGTGGGAGGCGAGTCATGGCCGTTGTGGCTGGTGCTGTGTAGAGCCGCATCGGCTCCTGGCTGTCCTTCTGCGGACACGGCGTTGTTGCCACCACGAGGTCCCCACCCGCGCACATATGGGCGCCCGCCCGCGGGGCGGGCCTCGTAAATCAGCGCAGGCAGCTCCTGCTGGCGTTCGACAGCCAGCTCTACGAGTCCTTTCAAAGGGCCTCCAGGAATCAGGACAGCTGCTATGTCGTAGAGGGCCATAAGCACCAGCAACACCCAGGACGTCCATTCTGGGATGAACGTAAAGATGTAAGCAGTGATAATTCCAACCCATATGAGGTAGCCCTGCTTAGCTAGCAGTGGCATCGGCATGAACAGCAGCCCTAGCGTTCCCACTACAGAAAAGTTGAAGAGGCCATATGCTAATGAGAACGCGTCGATGTGCAAGCCAATGACCTGCATAACGTTGATGAAGAGAGCGCCGGTGATAAAGAAGAAGATGTTGAACACCGCAAAGCCCATGTACGCGAAAATGAGCTTGTAGCACTTGTATTTGAAGAGCAGGAAGAGAATGACGGTCATTCCGGCAATGACAGCGACGAAGATAATTGCATTCAGCAGTGCTCCTCCAAGCTTCTTGCCAGAGGAGTCACCAGGGTTCTCTGAATAAGCTATGGAGGCGATGTAGACAGTGTTGGACGAAGACTCCCCATCAGGATTGAGCAGCTTCACTAGGAGCACTGTGACCGCCATGCATATGCTCACCGGCGCAATAATGCCTGCATGCGCACGCACAGGACGTCAAGCAGGGACAAACTTTGATTTTCATAAGGCTGGCTTGGCACAGGGGCATATTGTCTGCTCCATAGTGGGCAATGTGGCGACGAGGTCACAAAGGTCACACCTCGAAGCCAGAAACAAACATAAAAGCTAAACGGCTGGGTTACCTGTCACCTCCTCTCCAAGGTCATCAAGCAGCGACCTGTGCTGGGGTTCACCATCAGCTGGGTGTCCTTGAACGCTGGCCATTTGTGTGCGGGGCGAATGAACCTCACCCTGCGTCCAGTGCTGCCCTAAGGTGTGCGCCCTCTTCAGGCTCCTGGCACACTCCTTCAGCAAGCTGAAAATGCCACGGGTGTTTGGGGGCCTACCAAGGCATGCTCAGGTGGTTGTTGGGGCGGATGCGTGCGGCACTCGCATGTGGCACAGCGGTGTGAAGCAGCGATGCTACACAAGATAAGAGTGTGATTTTATGAAAACAGGTTCACACAAGATAGGCAACGCTTCAGACCGTCTGAGCCTTTTGTTGGCCACTGGCAGTGTCACATCACACAAGAGTGAAATTGGCCCCTAAAGCCGCTGCCAATCCAGAAAGGAAGGCGCCAGACTATATGTTGTATGCGCATGTGCGCGACAGCTGATGACCTTTAACTGACGTACCTACCTATTTTCGCCCTCTGTAAGCGGCCTGCCAATTGTGCGCCCGACGTAGGTGCGCGGACACGTCAGGGGAAGGATTGTGCTTCTCATGTTTCCTTGTGCTTGTCGGACAGGCGCCAAAGGGTTTTTTGTTTGTGCAAAGGAATGGGGAGCATGTGCACTTTTGCATTGGGGTTCTTGTACAGAGCTGGACCCCGTCCAACACTCCGACACACCCAACCCACGCACCGTGTACCCGCTACCAAGTGGTGTAAAGGTGATGGCGGCAGGGCGGCGCAATGAAATGCTGCACCTGGTCAGATGGCAAGGTGCTCAGGTGTGGGCTATACACGCAGCCGTCCCTAAGGAACGGCACAAGTGGGTGCAGCTCCTGGCAACAACAGCTTATAAACCTCACCAGCAGCACACCCAACGCCCACAATATCGTGGTGAACTTGGGCTTGTTGCCGCAAGGGGAGCAGCACGACCCCACATGCTTAAATGGCAATGCCGGATAGAAGCGTCGTATCCTGCCATCAGGCTGCATGTCAGAGCATTACCAATGGCCAAGGTGATGCCGAGTGCAATGTCCCATACGCGCATGGTGATTGCAAGTAGTCCACGTGCAATCCTTGCTGAGCCAGACAACTAATTTGACGACGATCACAGAACACTGTTTCGCGACCTCCACCTTGCATAACCCGTGTGCGCCCGTTGCAACGCGCGTGGTGTATATCATAATGGATAAAACAGTCATTTTCGTATCTACGTTCCACGCACGCACGCACGGGACTGGCGCTCTACCCGCATCCACATGCATGGTATTCTCAACAGCGGCAGGTGATGATGCACATGGGCACGGGATGCCGCACGCCCTGTTTCTCTGTTTGCGTGTTTACAGTTGCTACCTCTCTGCAATCTCTTGATGACCTAGCAACTTGTGCCCTGAATCCAGCACCTCCGTAGCACAAAGACTTCGTTATGTACAGCGGGTCAGGCATTGCAGTGAGCGTAGAAGCAATGACGAGCAGCGGGCAGGGCAGTGCTGCACAGCATGTGCACGTGTGCGTGCATGTGCGCAACATCGACAGACGTGTCATGCATGGGGTCTGCCAATACAGGATGAGGAGGTAGAGGCCCTGGTAAGCATGCACACACAGCATGCACATGGACTTCACGCATCACCCTTGCAGCATCATTTGCAGGCGTCCAGACGTCAAGGATTCCACAAAACTCAGCTGCACCCGGGCGTTGGCACGAAGCCAAGCTATTCAGTTTGTTTGGCTAACAACCAATTGTATTGAAACTGTCACTGCCAGGCATTGGCATACATAGACCTGGAAAGCGAGTACGAAAGACGCGACGGGAATCCGACATTCATCTATTGTAGCCAGACGCATGCAGATATAGCATGAGGGGCAGACTGAAACCGCCACAGACGGTATGTACACGTCAGGACGAATTTCGGAACAAAATGCATGGCACATTCACCTCATGCAGGCTCGCATGGAGCGAAACCTTCCCTTGTTCCCTTGACGTGGGCGCAGGGCGGCGTGCATCTGGGGCACTCAGGGCAGTTCTGGCCGCACAGCCAAGACATCGGCACCCACAAGCCCTATGTGGGCGTATGATGATTCATTCAGATGTTCGGTATTGAAAGGCAGGGCCGCGGGACACCCCGACACCGGCCCCAGAGCAGTCAGCAACCTGACCATACGCGGTTTGCAGATACCATCATGTGCCGGCGCGCAGGTTCCAGACTCGCGTGCAGCGCAGCGGAAGGGGAGTGCATGACACTGATTGACACACCAGGCGCGCAGATGCGCCGCAACATGCTGAGAGCAGTCAGTCAGTGCCGCACACGATGATCACTTATTACGGCAGGGTACAGTGAAGTCAGATGGTCGCCAAGCAACAGGGCTTGCCGAACCATCAGGGTCGTGCCTGTTGACACTCCACAGACAAACGGCCGCTGCAGAGTGGAACCATGTCCCATACCGCATTACAGCACATACCATCGCAGCAAGCCTGCAGCGCACCTCGCACCGTGCCTCTCACTAGCTAGCCCTCACACCCTCACGCCCTGTCTAGGCCTCGCGCTCGGCTTGATCCTCACCGATTGAGCTAGCGGGGTCCGAGGGCCGAGGCCCAGCTGTGGGGCGAGGCAGTGAGCTCCTTAAAAACCCGCTGCTGCCGACGTCTGACGCAGCCCCGCCCCCTTCAGGCTCACAGCCTCCCTGACTGCTGTCCCGCTGCGCCCCCCCGTGCGTCCCGCCAAACCCCACGAAACCTGCACCGGGGGGCGTGGCTGCTGCTGCACGCACCGTCGCGTCCGGACTGGTGGGGAGCTGGCGCGTGCTGGCATGCCTGCCAATTCCGTAAGACCAGCATGCGCAGATGGTGCTTCCAAATGCGAGCCCGTCAAGCTCACCCTCGACGGCATTTACGTCATCATCCTCGTTGCGCGTGGCCTCCATCACATCGATGCTGAGCTCCGGTTTGTCGGCGGTGGCTCCGGGACCACCGCCTGCGCTGTGGCCGCTCACGCTGCCGCTGCCGCTGCTACCGCTTGCCGCGCCCACCCCATCGTCCGTGCCCAAGCTATTCTCACGTGAAACATGCAGAAGGCGCGGCGCCTGCGCGATTAACCCCCCGCCCTCCGCAGCCGCTGCGTTCGCCTCGGCTGCTGATACGAACGGCGTTGACATTGCCATTCGCCCCCGGTCGGCATTGCTTCCAAGCTGGTGTGCCTTGTGGTCGGCCGCCATGGCGGAATCAATGGTGGCGATAGAGTCAAGGGAGGGCTGCGGTGACATGGCGCCGCCATTGCGCGCCACGCCCGCGGCGGCGACCGCAGCGGCTGCGGCGGCGGCGTTGATGGCAGAGAGCGCTCCGGAGGGCATGCCTAAGAAGCGGTCGTCATCTGGGTCGACGGATCTGTCCTCATAGAGGCGGTCGTACTGCTCGTGCGCATCCCTTGCCCTGTCATGCGCATGCGTAACACGCAAGAATGCCCGAGCGGTCATGAGTCCGGATTGCCTTAGTACAACAGTACATGCAAAGGCTGAAAAATGTTGCAGGGACACCAATCATGGATGCCAATGCGTCTTTCGCTCATTCGCATTTTCAAGCCGGCTTGATGGCGGCTGTGTGCAACTGCAAAGCCAGGGCCCACATTGGCTCAACCCACAGCACAGGCAAATACATCAGGCAATGCCTGCACTTCAGCACCCGATTTAAAACCTGGTGAACGGCAAAGGAGAGCGGCAACATCCCAGCATTGTGCGCATGCACAGGCATTCCATGGCCGACCGAGCGCCATTAGAGCACCGCCGCAGCCCTACTGGAACACACCTGCGGGGCGTTGGGTTACGCGACACGTTGGTGCTGCCCTCCTCTGCCACATCCCTCAGGCCCTGCATGTGACGCCGCATCAGCCGCGACGGCACGCGCGGCATCTGGTGCCGCCCCGGCCCCAGCCCCAGCGCAGAGCCGCCGCCGGCCCCACTCCCGGGCCTGCTGCCGCCATTCATACCATTGCCGCCCGGCACTGCGGAGGACGGGGGGCCAGGGCGGGAAGGGGAGGGTGGGGGGAGGGCGTGGGAGCCGCTGTAAGGGTGTTGGTGAGGGGGAAGCACGGCGGGGGATTGTGCGGGGGTAGGGCCATGGGGCAGGCCGGGCAGCAGCCTTCCTGGAGAGAGGATGTGTAGCTGACCCACGCCGCCGCCGCTGCCGCCTGCGCCACCAGCGCCGGGAGCGCCACCGCCACCTCCCGCTCCACTGCTGCTCCCGGCTGAGGGACCGGCGGCATCGCCTTGGTACTGCCCGGTTGGAGAGGTGAGGTACGGCCCACTGGCATGCGGATTGGTGGGCGTGCATGCACCGGGGCCTGAACGAGGAAAGAGGGGGAAAAGCACGAAAAATCAAACGCCGTCTCTCCCAAGTACAGCGTGTGACCATTCCCATTAACACGTCATGCACTACACACCGTGTGCATCAATGGGTAAGCGGCTGTTCCAGGCACGAGCTGGGCGGAAGTCACTCCATTACAACGCTTGCGCTGCGCACCCGTGTGTTTGCATTCATTGCATTCAGGCGCACCTGTGGCGGCTCCGAGCAGGTCCAGCGCCGACATGCCACGCGTGAGGCCCGCGCCCATGGCGCTGTCCTGCTGGCGCACCCACATGTTGCGGTACAGCCCCCCCTCCTCCATCAGCTCGCTGTGGCTGCCGCACTGCGCCACGTAGCCCTTGTCAAGCACCTGCGCCCCAGAGGCACACGTGTCACATTAGTCATGTACTCATATCGGGGGAGAGACAAGGGCCATGCGGAGGGTGTAAGGAGGGGTAAAGCGGGTGCCAGCAGACCCAGATGGCAAAAGCGCAACAGCATCGCCTCGTATCCACATGCAACACCATATGGACCGTCTGGCCGACACCTCCTGATGTAACTCATGTAACGTTAAGAACCGTACATCAAAGTTAATGCACAGTGGTGTTCGCAAGTCCATATGCTGCCATATGGGTCAACGGACCACTACCACTCGACCAGGAAGTGAACATGACCGGCAATGCCTGCGCCAGGCAACTGAATGCGCGGACGGCACAAGAGGGACGCCGGCAATCGCACCAGAAGCTCCAAGTAAAACAATCTCCAAGCATAAAACATCTAGATGCAAACCTTAACCGCACCAGGATGAGGTCCGCGTCCATGACGGTGCTGAGGCGGTGCGCCACGATGACGGTGGTGCAGTGCGCGCGCAGCGCCTGCAGGCTGCTCTGGATGGCCAGCTCGGTGAGCGAGTCCAGCGCGCTCGTGGCCTCGTCCAGGATTAGGATGCGCGGCTGCTTGAGCACCGCGCGCGCAAACGCGACGCGCTGCTTCTCGCCGCCACTCAGCCGCAAGCCACGCTCGCCTGCATGCAGCGGAAGTCACAGACATCGTATGAATTGTACATCGTACCACATCAGTACATCATCATGTACATACATGTGGGCGCCGGAACAGTGCCAATCGACCCACTCACCCACGCGCGTCTTGTAGCCCTTCTTGAAGGTTGTGATGATGTTGTTGTGCACGTGCGCCACCGCCGCCGCCTCGTGCACCTCCTCGTCACTAGCGGCGGCGCGCCCGTACCGTATGTTGTACATCACCGTGTCGTTGAACAGTACGGTGTCCTGCGGTACGACCGCGATGGTGGAGCGCAGCGACTCCTGCACAAGCACGCATGGCCAAGGATGCCGCTCACACCTCAGACATACGGACGGTGCATTGGAGCATGGCGACACGCGTACGGACACCAGCCGGACGGACACTCAAAAGCTGGCTGTGGTGCTGCGTCCAGAACAACCGGAGGTAGCCTCTGAGTTGCCAGGCACTCGATGATGATACTGGCACACGCTAACGCTTCTCCGTGCGGGTCATGCCAGCTGCGAAACCGAAAACTGTCCTGACCCTACCGTCTCCAGCCCACCCACCCACCCAGTCTCAATGTAATCGCAGTAGTAAAACGTGCGCACGGGCTCACCCTGCAAAACCTATCCGGCCCAGCTACCGAAGCGATGCACGCACCTGGGTGACGGTCGCGATGTCCTGCCCGTCAATCAGCACCCTCCCTCCCTGAGGGTCGTAGAAGCGCAGCAGCAGGCGCAGGATAGTGGATTTGCCACTGCCGGTGGCGCCCACCACAGCGAGCGTCTGGCCACCTGCAAGTGTGTGCACAGCATGCATGCACAGGCTTTGGGCCGGATGCGCAGCGGCCGACGCTGCACGGCACGGAAGTGCCCTAAACATGACGCCGTGACTAGTGCTGCATACGGTACCGCAAAGCAGGCAGCAGGTAACAGGCCTTGGCAACGAACAGCAATCAGCGCACGACGGGCACCTAACTCTACCGACCCGCTTTCCACGCAAACAAGGTCATGCCGGGAGCGAGCGCACCAGGTCCTCACCAGGCACTGTGAAGCTGACGCCCTTGAGCACCGGCGCGGTGGGTTGGTAGCCAAACACCACGTGGTCAAACGCCACCTCAGCGCGAGTCACCATCAGCGTGCCAGCGCCCGGGGGGTCCTGCAAGAAGCGCAGGTGTGGGTGCACACCGCGGGGCAGGAAGTGTGAATCCGTACTGAAGCCACGCCCTTAACCTGTCCGTGTAAAGCGCCCAAGATAATCATTGGCTCTTGCGGCTACTGCCACAGGCCACACGCTGCTCCCTCCACCCCGTTCTCAGCCGATGTGTCCATGACCCAGAAACCAACACGAATGAAAAGTGCCTTTGGAACCAGGTACCTGCGCTAATCCCCACTGCAATCCCCCTCTCACCTTGACCCTGGGATCAGTGCCCAACAGCTCAAACATGTTCTCCATGTCAATCAGCGCCTTCTGGACCTGCGCACACCACACAGCGATGCAGGTGCAGCACACGCGAGCCGCAGCGTCAACATTTGAACGAGCACTTGCATTCAGGACAAGCCACCACTGACTAAGCCGTCCAATGTGCAAACACATCCATCCGAGCAGGTGTGCAAGCCGCACACACCCCGGGCATACCTCTCGACCCCTAGCAAGTATACTGAGCGGTCCATGCCGTGCCATCCTACAATTTGTAGGATGAAGTGCAAGCGTGCCCCAACGCAGCACGCAGGCGCACCTGTCTGTAGTAGCTGCCGAAGAAGGTGAGGGGGATGTAGAGCTGGTTCATCATGGTGATGAACAGCACGGCGTCGCCCACGGTGAGGGTCTGGTGCGCGACGCCCCACACGCACACCACCATGCCGCTGGCGAGGCCGGCCCACACCACGGTGGCCTGCGTGATGCTCAGCATGGACAGGAAGGCCATCTGCCAGTACTCCATGGCCTGCGGAAAGCGATGACGGCAGTACAGGCAGTACAGGCAGTACAGCATATGTGTTATGTTACATGGGGAGCATGACGCCCAAACGGCCGTGATCCCCCCAGAGCACATATGTGTTACACTGTAACGCAACACAGACAACCACAGAGCAATGGTTGCGGTGGTGTGTGAGACTGAAGCGCGGAGTGGGCAACCCACACTGTGAGCTGCACAGCGCTGCCGCGCACCTGGTACAGGCGCGTCGCATGGTCGTAGCCGTTGAGCTCAAACTGCTCGTTGCAAAAGTACTTGACGGTCTCGTAGTTGAGCAGCATGTCGGTGGCGCGGCTCTCTCGCGCGTTGTCCAGCGCGTTCATCTTCTTGCGGATGGCGCCGCGCCGCTCCGTGATGATCACCGTCAGCGGCACGTACGCGCCCACCTGTGCACACACAAACGCACGTGTGCTGTTGCGATCAAGTGCTGCAGTGCTGTTGCAGTGTTGGAGGCGACCATGGCGCACAAACATGTGAGTGCAAGCACGCATTGCCGTGTTGGCTTTCCCAGCGACGGGCTTTGGGCATTTACAGGCAGTGGCCATGCACACATGCAGGCGGTGTCAGCATCAGGGGCGACACACGCATCCTCCTGCAAATTGAACCCTCATTGCTGTGGGAGGCCTCTCCATTTAGGCCTCTGCCCACTGACGCGGCCACAGGCACCATGCATGCAGCATCGGGCGTATCATTAAAGCACTGCGCATGGGATGTCGCGCACGGCTGGGAACAACAGCGCCACCGCAAGCCAATCGCATGGCATTATGAGATTCATAGTGCACAGCGGGGGCTGCTTCGGCTGGGTTGTGCACTAGCTAGCGGGCCTCACCGTGATGAAGACGATAATGGCTGCCCAGGGCTGCATGCGCACCGCCAGGTACACGCAGGCCACCACGATATCCGCCAGCTGGGGAATGACGTTGAACAGCACGATCGACACCGTGTCCTGCATGTATGTGTGAGTGTGCGCAGGCGGGTAGGAGGTGGTGAGGCGGCGTTAGCCACTCAGCATTCATCAGAGGGGCGGGCAGTGTGGCCAGCAGTGCCTATCATGACCAGGGATTCTGCTCAGGTTTTGGGATGCGTACTTTTTCATCCGGGGGTATTGGGGTTGGAGTTCAAACATACACTCAAAAGGGTATTATACGGTTAGCAGACCTCCTGATCATCATTCATCAGTCCGCAAGGCGACCCAAATCGTGTTTGCTTCACACTGTGACCCAGGCACAAGCCTGAAGTTGCGATGACATACCCTCAGCAGTAAGGTGGCATCTCACAAATCGACCGCTTGACGCGTCCTCACACGGGAAAATGGCCTGCTGTGTTGCTGTTGTGTTGTCTTACAGCGGCTCCCACACACACAATTCCTTGCTCTACGTTGCAACAGGCCAGCGCCAGGTCCCTTCCCTCACATCGCAGCCAACCCCACAATGCCTGGGCAGACCTCCTGAGTCCAGCTAATCCCAGGCAGACCTCAAGAGCCCAGCTCGCACCTGTATGCTTGACGTTCCACGGTCCAGGATGCGCATGATCTGGCCTGTCTTGCGGTGCAGGTGGTAGGCGTGGTCCAGGTAGAGCAGGTGGCGGAAGACGTCCAGCGACACGTTCCGGAAGGCCGCCTGGGTGATGGGGATCCACACCAGGTCGCGGATGTTGGCCAGCAGCCCCTCCACACCGCTGCCGCCCTGAGTACACACACGCGGCAAATACAAAGGCGATGAACCAGCGCACGCATGTGAAGCGATATGCATACGCGACTGTAACTGGATTAGCCCGACAGCATTGAGCATGGCCTATTGCTACCACGACAATGTCATGTTTGAGGATTGGTCCATGCAGCCATGCTGAGGGTATCCACCCGACCCGACTGCCCCAGTGCCATCAACATTGCATCAACTCAAAGACCTGGCGAGAGTGACTTTGATACCCTCTGCGAGAAGATGTTACACGGCTGTGCACAGGCAGAACCTTTCGCCCCACACCAGCCTACCGGCACGTGCCCATGTACACTCCTTCCGCTGGCACTGGCACGCCTGAGCACCTCACTCACTCACTCACCCGCAAGAAGTAGAAGCCAAGGTACGCAAAGACCCATGGGTAGAACACGCCCCAGAAGTCAATCGAGCTCGCGGCCTACACACACACATGCATGTGCAACACAGGGTTGCACAGTTGCGGTGGATTGGCAAACGTACGCGGAGTCTTCCTGGCGTACGTGTGTGTGCGCTTGGGCAGGCAGGTTCATGGCTTCATACAAGGCCAGTATAGCCGAGGGTGCATGGATGCAGTTGCACAGCTGAGCGAATGTGGGTCCTTGGCACACCCTGACGTATGCCATGTGGCACCACAACCGTGAACATGTGAAGCATATGGAGGACGGTCGTGGCCAGTACACAAGCGTGCGGGTGCGGCGATGTGGTGCAACATGCAGCCAGCAGCATGTGGCGCCCTGAGTAATACCCCCAACATGCCCTTGCCACCAAGAGGCCGGGCAACTGTGGTAATCCAGTTGTGCAAGCATGCAATAGCTTAAGCGGACGTTGTGTGAGTGCCAAAGTGCGATACAATGTATGCATGCAGCTGAGGGTTCTGAACTCTCATGCGTTGCTTGGGGAATGGTGACATCACGTGCGTACACCTGCCGTCTATGGGTCCTCGCATGAAACGCATAGCAGGCACCCACACGAGAGCTCACCTGCACCATGCGCTTCGCGGCCGCCAGCAGCGCTGTTTCCCCGCCGCTGCTGAGCGCCGCGTGCAGCTCGTGCGCCGTGGAAAGGGACATGTGGCTCAGCTGGTCCACCATGTTCTTGTAGAGGACAGGCACCACCAGGTTGACCACGCGCTCCGCAACCACCAGCGCAAAGCACGCGACGAGCCGCAGCCGCAGGGCGGGGCTGTCTGGCCACACGTACTTGAATGCCCGCACGGCGCGCTGCACGCGCGTGACTGCGCTGCCGCGCTTCTGCTTGTCCTGCTTCTCTTTCTCCTTCTCTTTCTCGGACTGCACATATCCAGGGCCACGCAAGCGCCGGTGGCACACTTCACAACCGTGTGGCACGCAGTGCAGGCGCGTGCAAAACAGGTATCCAGACTAAGGACAACGCCCTTGTTGCACACTGCAAGGACCTTAGCATTGATGGCGTGCAGGTTTGCTGTCAGGGCGAAGTGCAGCAAACTGTAAGAAGCGTGGTGACGGAATTTCCCCTCTAGGACCCCCAGTGGCCCAAGGCCTGGTTGGAACAAGAGTGGCCTGGAAACCATTCGAGCCTGATAGCATTCACAGTTGCTCTCAGCGTGTGTGTATGCCGTTCCTTTGCAGTGCACGTGCAAGGTGCAGGGGCTGTACATACGGTGCTCAACAAGCGCTCCTGCGTACCATGTGCGGCATGCTGGCTGTTTCGCCCACAAACCAAGCTAACAAACATGGTAACAGGACTAAAGTGCTCAGTTCCCACTTGCCTTCTCTAGCAGCGGCTCCTCCGTTTCGTCCAGGGGCAAGCACGCAAGGTGACCATAAATGAGCTCGCCAATGCTCAGGCACATCGCAACTACCACAGTGAAAGTATGAATGGATATCCTGCGTGTTGCCAGTTTTCAAGTGCCAGACTCAGGCATTGGGGGAGCGGGCTCAACCGTAGGGCAGTAGTGACTGTGCAAGCAAGGGTCGAAGGACTTACCGCACTATGCTCTCCAGCTTAACCTTCCCTGTGCTGCTTTCGTTGTAGCCAATAACGTCCTCAGCAAGTAGCAAGAGGACGACCAGGAGCGTGCCGAGAATGCTTGGGAACAGTTTCACGCTGCCTTGCCGTGGCCAGGACGTGGCCAACAACACCTGCAATACAGTGTTAACCAAGAACCAGGCCAGTTGTACGTTGTGTCTGGGAGCAAGGAGGAGCACACCTCCTTAGCAGGAAGGGCGTACCACGCAGGCGGTCTCGGCAAGTGCACCAACGCGAGTGACCAGCCTTGGCACTCACCAGTGTCAGCGCCCACAGAAAAATCGCACTGCCATCCGCTGCTTCACGTGATCCAAATGTGACCTGGGAATTCCCCACTCCGCAGACACCAAGAACGGCTGCCTGGCACACTATCAGCACCGCGTATGCGCCTACGCGTATTCCCTTGAGCGTGGCAAGTCGCCTCTCCCTTGCCTTGTCATACTCAAGTCCTCTAACTGCCCACACCAAGGCTATTGCCGCGGCTCCGCTCGCCAGCACAACGAGCGCGCTGAACAACGCTGGAGCGCTGAGCGCTGGCACAAACATTGGAGCGCTTTAGTGTAAATAACTCATTGACGCTGTTACTATTATCTGTGACAACGGTTTTCGCTTGAAGGGTCAATAAGTACCAATGTATATGGTCGCGAAGAGATGCTCTCCAGCCGGGTCAGGTCTGCGGGACGAGACCGTGCCTGCATGCCAAACTCAAGGTTGGGTCAACTCTGTTACAGGACGTAATGTATGGCATTGCAGTCACTATGAGCCTTGTGCTACCCGCTGCGTAACCCACACGTCCCTCAGGTTGGGGTTTAGTTGCCCAAATAGCTCCGGAACTTGCTGGCTTACGTAAAGCCTGAACACGACATATCGGTGTGGACATCACTGTAGTTGACGAAGGCTCCTTGACCAGGGCAAGGCTTTGCATACTACCCGATGGCAGGCCTTAAGTATTGCGGGCCTCTTGGCGATAGCCTGTGGCTCGCTGGCTCACTGTCTCCATGCATACTGGAAACGACCACTGCCGGCCTGCTCTGCATCCTGCTATTGATGGCACTCCTATTTCAGGGCCAGCGCATGGCTATGGCAGAGCGTCTGCTTCGCAGTGGAAGCAAGCGCTACGTCATGCGCGGAATGTCAGGCCTGAATGGGGTCTTCGTCGCAGGGAGTCTGTTCATGGTCGGCGTGCACCTGCTGCACCTAATTACGGCAGTCATAGTTCTGAGGGCCTTTCCCTTCCACATATTGTACCACAGCGTACTCACTGTGGCGTGGGTGCCAGTCCTCGCCCTCGCAATCCATACGTCGCGGCTGAAACTCTCCGTCGACTTCCGTGCCTTCTTGTTCCCAGTCATCGTTGTGTACGCCCTCAGCTTCTACAGTTTCTTCCGCTTATATTACGACCCTCACCACCTTCCTGTGGCCTACATCAAGGCCTGTGTCTGGACGGTTCTCCTTCAACTATGCGTGTCGATTATGTTGGCGGTGCTGGAAACGAAGCGACAGAAGCTGGCAGCGCCACTGTTGCGCTTGCGGATGGGTAGCGACGCCTCTGGAGAACCGCTGTTGATAGAGAATGGAGAGCATGACGCTGAGGCCCCAGCGGAGGCAGTCAAGAGTACGGAGGACGAAGGGCAGTCGTGGATCAGCCTGTTCGTCTCGGCTGTGGCGTATGTGTGGTGAGTGACTGATCAGTGCACCGATCTTGCACAGCGATCTGGCGCAATCCAGAGGCCCATGTCACATGTGCACGTGTCAACCCTGCATTGGCGACTGCAGCACTTGCACGCCCCTGAGATGCGCCCCAGCCTGGGGGCCTAAGCCACCGTACTGGGGGTTACGGAAAGTGCCCACACGCACGATTTTTAAGGCAAGGCACCCACACACGCAAACTGAGCTGCATGCGCATGCGGAAGGTTGCGCATCGCCATATTGATATGGGTCATCATTCCATGGGTGCAAGGGTGCATTGCATAATTCGCATCGCATGTGCACGTGGCCGCTGTGGCCGCAGCGGTGCCCCACCCAACATGCATGGCGCTTAGCATCATGCACCCCCGCTGCGAAGGCGCGCCGCACAGAGCTGCACCAGCGCGGTTCCATGCCTATGCATGCTCTGCGGTGCATTGCGCATGCACAGTAGTCCGGACTCATACGCCCACCAGCACGCGCACACATGACCAATTCATCACACGCTGCCCGCCTGCGCATGCGGGCATGCACGCATGCACACACACGCACATGCGCACGGGAAGCAAAATACTTGAGCACATGCGCACATGCACGTTTGTATGCAGTCCTTGAGCACGCCTCGGCATTACACCCAGCACCCCTGAAAAACTTGCATTTTAACAACCTGCCCTGCTCATTCAAGTCGTCAGACTCTTTGCTCCTCTCTTAGTATGTGCTCAATACCTTTCAACATGGGCTCAGTACCTCGCTCTGTACCGTTATCCTGCTCTGTACTTGGTGTTGTCCGGTGTTGACGTGTGTGTATTGCTGCCCTCGCCCCAATACGTATCCCCGCACAGGCCGGAGGCTGCAGGCATGCAGGTCCGCGCCATCCTGTGCCTGCTGCTGCTCATCTGCATGCGCTTCATCAACCTGGCGGTGCCCATCCTCTACAAGCACCTCGTGGACACGCTGTCCGCCGCCAGCCCGCACACCGGGGACGGCCCGCCCGACCCAGATCAGCGCGTGTCGTTCAAGGATCTGGTTTCGCCCTGGATCTTGCTTTACTTGCTGGCGGTGTTCTTCCAGGGAGGGGCAGGTGCGTTGCGGCCGCGTCGTGCGTTGGCGGCATGGCACCTGCGCGCCGATGCTCAAGGGTGGTATGTAAACCGCCAGCATCGCGCTTGCAAGCATGCGATGATGACGAGCGTATGGATCAATATCTCAAGTACAACCACGACTCTGCTCTGCAACGCCAACCTCGCACCCAGAGTGGCCCCTGCCTGCACTTGCATGAGCTCGAATGAGGCCGCTGTATGCTGTCTGTCTGGGTGCCCGGCATCCCTGCACCACTGTTGTGCCATCGTCATCCGCTCACCTCCCCCTGCGGGGCTTTGTGTATGTGTGTGTGGGTTCCCCGCTGGCCGTGCTCAGGCGGTGGCATCGTAGGCTTCATCAACAACCTGCGCACCTTCCTGTGGATCCCGGTGTCGCAGGACGCGTTCAGGTAGGTGATGGGTTAGTGATCTGCCAGTCTGTCACTGATGCGTCACTGATGTGGTGACGTGTCATGGCGGGCAGGCTGTAGCTGGCCGCTGTAGCTAGCATCTGCGCGTGACCAACTGAGTATAGGGGCCGCAACGGACACGAGAACGGTGTGGAGGCGCTGTCGCGGCAGACGGAGGTCTCCGGCGTTCGCCTTTTGAACCAACCCACCTGGCAATCGGTGCCATCCTCCTTGCTCCGCAAGCTGGGTTAGGTCCCTGTTTGTTTGGACGCGGGCGAAGATGGATTTATACTGCCGTACTTCTGTTCAATGGCATGCGGATTGCACTTGCCTGCACACCCGCACATAATGGACATGCCACTGACCCCCTGATATCTTCTTGTCATTCCGCTCCACACAGCACCATGCCACCTGTAAAGCTGTGCGGCACACGCTGACATGTCGCTGGTACCTGCTCCATGCATCCAACGCGTTTTTGTGCACGGTTGTCATGCACCTGCGCAGACGCATCAGCTTGCGTGTGTTTGACCACATGCTTGACCTGGACCTGTCCTTCCACTTGAAGCGCAAGACCGGCGAGGTGACCAAGGTCGTCGACCGTGGCACGAACGCCATCCAAAACATCCTCTCCACCATCCTATTCAACGTCCTCCCACAGGTGTGCGCGAGCTCACGTCTCATTCACGCCGCAGCCACACACCTTGCTCTGCCCCATGGGAAACACACTGCATGGCCCCACGCGAAGCAAGTAACCCTATCAAACACATAGCGCCGCACAGTTGACCGAGGCGAGTGTGTAGCGGTGGTGGTGGTCGCAGAGGTGGCCACACAACCGCAGCAGGCGCAAGAAGCATGCGACTCATACCGTGCCAGCTTTTTGGAGATGCGTATGTGGTACAGCCTGTACGGCACATACAGTAGACGCGTCGCATTAGTTATTTGCTTCTGTGTGTGAGCGCTACTGTGCCTACGTGTTGCTGTGGTGCTTGACGTGCAGCTGTTTGACGTGCTCGCGGCGGCGACCTACCTTGCGCAAGCGCTGGAGCCGTCCATCGCGATCATCGTGTTTGTGACCGTCGGCTCCTACATCCCGCTCACCATCACCATCACAGAGTGGCGCGGAAAGCTGCGCCGCGACATGAACCAGACAGACCAGGTGATTCCCTGCTCGGGCTGCGTACGTATACATACCTATCAAGCCAGGTTGGTGCCCGTGGTGGCGCCTGTTGCTTCCGTCTAACAGGGCGTCCTTGCCGCCACCTGTCATCTTGCCACAATGTGCCTCGGAAGTTGTACCTGCATTCCGTGTGGCGCCAGCAGCCGTGCGTCGGCACATCCGTGAGTGTGGTGAGTGTTACCGTGTTTCATGCGCACTGGCGGTGCTCGCAGGCCAAGTCGGCACGAGCGACTGACGCGCTGCTCAACTACGAGACCGTCAAGTACTTCACGAACGAGGAGTGAGTGCGTTGAAATCGGAACTGCGTTGGCATACAATACAATACAATTGACAGGCTTGCAATTATGCAGGCATGCTGTGTTGCCAACCTGGCCAACTGCCGCTGGCAACTGCTTAGCCTGACACCCGGCCCGTTGAGCCCCGAAAACCGAGGGCGGTTCTCGTGTACGATCACGCGTGCCAGCTCCACACGCTGCATCATGTTGTGCGTTCGTTTTGCAGTCCGTGCATCACCTCGCATGTGAAGGCAACAGCCATGGTGCATACTTGGCGGGGAGCTGCAACAATCTGCTCGCTCCTAATCTTGCTCACACATGACCGCCGCACCCACCCATCAATTACGGTACCGTGTGTCAATCCTGACCACGATCCCATTCCATTCAATTCCTAATCTATCACTCATCTTTCCCTAATCTTTGTAACTGTGCTCAGTATCCGCCCATCAATAGTATGTCAATCCTGACCACGATCCATTCCATGCAATTCCTAACCTTTGCCGCTTTGCTCAGGTATGAGTCTGACCAGTACGCGCGCGCCATCGACGCCTACCAGACAGCAGAGTTCAGCTCCATTAGCTCCATCAACGTACTCAACGTCGTGCAGAGCGCCATCATGTTCTGCGGCATCGCGGCCGGCCTGCTGGTGTGCGCGTCCGGCGTGTCGCAGCAGACGCTGACGGTCGGAGACACAGTGCTGTTCCTGTCGCTCATGGCGCAGCTCTACGGCCCCCTCAATGTGAGTTGCCATCCGCGCCTGTCCCCCTTTTGATATCGCACAACCTGCCCTCATCATCAAAAGCATGGCCATGCCTCACTTCCCTGATGTGCATGCATATCTGCAGAGTTCAATGCACCAGCCGCTAATCACTGCCGAAGGCATGCACACACTGGAAATGTAGTTCCCCGCCTGGCCTTTCATTCACCTGCTGATCCATCCGCCATGCCGATATCGGCCACGTCCACTGTGTCTGTACAATGGTGCGGGATGCACACAGCATCAGCCAAAAGCGGCTTCGCCAGCTGAGGGGGGGGGGGGTGCCAGCATTCATCTGTCATGCTGCCGTGTCAAACACGCTGTTCTACTGCACAAGCAGGCCTGCAGCACCGCAGGCATCGGCACCACACGCTCACCTGCTCCCCATGGCAACAACAGCATGTGCTGTCACACATCATTCACACAACTGTTGGCATCATGCAATCCACGCATGGATGCGAATGACCTGCAACGCCAAGCACCTCTTAATGACGTCACACATTCATGGCAGAGGTGCTTAGACCGTGCTGCCAGCATGCAAATGACAGCGCGGTGGTTGATATGCAAAGCGACGGTGGTGTCATGGTGTGGATGCTGCTGCTGCATGCAGTTCTTTGGCAGCTACTATCGCACCATCCAGCAGTACATGATCGACATGGAGAACCTCATGGAGCTACTCACCAAGCTGGGCGGGGTGCAGGACAAGCCAAACGCCAAGGCGCTCGTCGTCAGCACGGGTGAGGACTGAGGGTGTGCACAGTCTGAGGGAGAGGTGCTTAGGGCGCATGGGTTGTAGACAGCGTGAGGAACTGAGGATGCATGGGGCGCAGAGGACTTAGTCACAAAGGTGATGCAGAGAGAGAGAGAGAGAGAGAGAGAGAGGGAGAGACAGACGGACCCGCAGGGCGCTTGGCAGGGCGTGGGCAACCTTAGTGGTGATGGTAATGGCGGAGTAGGGAAAATGTATTATTGCAGTGTTTTCTCTACTCACCGTTGATGGTGTGGAGCGTAGCATGGCTTACACTGCACCGCACCCTGTACTGCATCTTGCTGAGACCTTGCACCCCAGCCCTCCCCTCAAGAGCAAGTATTGTGAGCAATTGTGCATTTGTTGCTTATGTAAGGCAACGGTGGTCGATGTCAACACACACCGGATGTTTGCGCGTTGCGGTACGGACTTACGGCACATCACAGGCCAAGTGGACTACAAGGACGTCACCTTCGCGTATGATCTGGGAAACCCGGTGCTGCGCAACGTGACCTTCTCTGTCCCGGGCGGCCAGACGATTGCGTTTGTGGGCGCCACCGGCAGCGGCAAGTCCACCATCACGCGCCTCATCTTCCGCTTCTACGACGTCACCAGCGGCGCCATCCGCGTGGACGGCCAGGACATCCGCGATGTGACGCAGAAGTCGCTGCGCCAAGTGGTGGGCATGGTGCCGCAGGTGGGTGGGCACTGGGCAGCAAGCACTGCGTGGGTGTAATCATTAGACAGGTGGCATGCTGACAAGAGCCAGGAGCTGCATCGCGCCCCTGTGTACCCACCATGTGGGTAGACACGGCTGCAAAAGTGTGCTCAAGGATAGGGTAGGATGCCGTCATTGCTGTCCAAGGTACGTGGCAGATGGACGACGGCAGTCGCTAGGGGTGTGGCAATGTAACAAGTGCGGGGCACACCTCAATAACGTATTCATATGCGTTGATGTTCCGTATCCCGGCCGATGCTTTGGGTACGGTGATGTTCCGTATCCCGGCCGATGCTTTGGGTACGGTGTTGCATGACTGAAGCATCCGCGCCCTGTGCAGGACTGATCAGTGATTTGGGGGGTCTAAACAGCGGCAGCGCTTGCATCCGGCAGTGGCTGGATCACCCCATCAAAGCCTGCAGGAAGGGCCCTCACTCAAAGCGCAACCGCGGCTGCTGGTGCTGCCGCGCACTGCTGCTGCCTGCCGTGCAGGACTGCGTGCTGTTCAACGACAGCATCCGCCACAACATCCGCTACGGCAACCTAGGCGCCAGCGATGCGGAAGTGGAGAAGGTCGCGCAGCTGGCATGCATACACGAGACCATCACCACACGCTTCCCTAAGGTGAGGCGGAGTGCATGCACAACGGTGGAGAGGTTTGAGACAGCACAATCTGTGGATATGCTTGCTCTGGCACGGGAAGCACGCCCGGCTAGGCGCGGGCGCTGCATTACGCATTTACGCCACCCTGCCGGGTTGTACGGTACTTACAGGCTTGTACCGTTGCGGCTTAAAAGCTGCCCAACAAGCGCCACAGCAAGGCATGCCGCCACCAACACATCTGGTTAGGACTGCCCATTGCCCAGCACCTGGCCGTATTTGGGCAACTTGCCCAGCACCTGGACTGCGCGTGACTGTGCGTTGCCCAACACCTCGTTGTTTCCTCCATTGCCCAGCACCGCTCACGACCGTCAATCGCCCAGCACCGCTCCTGCTCCTGCACCGCGGTACGTTGCATTGTGTTGCGTGCAGGGCTACGAGACGGTGGTGGGTGAGCGCGGCTTGCGCCTGAGCGGCGGCGAGAAGCAGCGCGTCGCGTTCGCGCGCGCCCTGCTGAAGAACCCTCAGATCTTGGTGCTGGACGAGGCCACGTCAGCGCTGGATACCATCACTGAGAAGAAGATCCAGGTGGGTGCGGTACACGTGTACTGCAGGCGGGTCAGCAGTGCAGTGGGATTTGGCTTGTACCGACCTTGTTGCCGAATTGGAGTCAAGATTTGTTCTGCATGGGATGCTGCACTCGTACGGCACCCCTACACCTTTTGGCATGCGGTCCGCCTGCAACCTGCTTATCGTGCATCACAGTCAATGGGCGTAACCCGCGCCTCCCCACCATACACCCATTTAGTTCGAATTGCATTGGGCTTGCGTTTGCGGGCATGGCAAGGCCCATAGGCCCTCACGTGCTGCATGCAGGCTCGGCATCACTGTAGGTGCGCGTGAGCATATGGTGTCACTGCATGTGCCTCTGCAGCTTACAACCTCGTTCAACGACATCCTCGCGCCTCCTTTCCCCTTTTCCCTTTTCCCTGCCAATGACGCCCTGGTCCAGTCTGCGCTGGAGCAGCTCCGCGCCTCGCGCACGACGCTCATCGTGGCGCACCGCCTGAGCACGATCGTGGACGCCAACCTCATCGTGGTGATGGCCCAGGGCTCTGTGGTGGAGGTGGGCAGCCACGTGGACCTCATCACGGCAGGGGGCCTCTATGCGGAGATGTGGGCCAAGCAGGCGCAAGGCATGGCGGTGAGCGCACTGTTCCCTTTCCTGTCCTGGTGCTTGGGATTGCTTGTTCCATTGCAATGCTGGGGATTTTGCGATGTCAAGAGGGCTAGTTGCGCAATACTTGCATCTCCTTGCGTGAGTATGAAGTGGGTAAGGGAACTGTTTGTAGGGTTACCGTGGTGAATTTGGCATCTTAGGGCAGCTAGTTCACACAATCGCCCGCCACATCCACACGCATCGTGTGTGGCACTGCCTGCCGCCGGATCTTCGTGCCAAAGGCCCGTGTTGGTCATGCACTCATGCCACAAAGCGGCCTCCCCTGCGGCCCTCAACGCCTCACCTTCTTCGCCTTATATGTGTACGGTGCTGACGCAGGACAACAGCGCGTCGGCTCCAGTGGATGGCAACGGGGCTGAGCCGAGTGGCTCTGCGGCTGACACGCCTGCTGAGAGCACAACTGCGACACCTGCAGTCACCTCACACCCTCATCACCATCATTAGTGAGCTAACCATTGAAGCTATATGGGTATTCTTCAGGTTGACAGCTCCCTGCCGTTGGAGATTTAGAGCTTATCATAGGTCAGGTGCCTTGGGGCGTTGGGTTGACGGGGAGCAAAGGTGTTCATCGATCGGTGCAAATGCTGAGACAGAATTGGTACTTAATGTGGGTCTCCGCCGCTTGCTGATGCAATGCTGCCAGTGTTGCTGACTCCATTGCGCAAGCATACAGCAGGGGGCCAGGCGCGGCTTGATCTGCTACGCAATGTTGTGCACGAGTTTTTGTGTATTGGCAAAACAAGCTTGGCACGTACTGATCATTGTTTTCTGCAGCTCTAACCACACGTCGCAGTCACGTTGCACTGAGCAGCAGCAAGTGCACGGCAGCGAGCTCCTGCTTCACGATGCTGGCCAGATGCCTGCATGCGCCTGTGGCTATACCCTCGTTGCTTCCAGCGCAAGCATGCCATAGCAGGCCGACATGGCTTTGACGTGCGGGTTTTCTCCCCGCATTATCTGGTACTGCATTATCCGCCATTGCGTTCTGAAAAGTTACGAACTCACCTATCTAGTAGGTATGCCCCACCAACATCTACAGTGGTATGTGTGCCCTGCACGGGCTGCCTGGGTGGCTGGTGTACACGCTTGCCTCCAGCTGGGTGCGGTGATTGACTCCCCCGAGCCACGCAACTCACGCTTGCCCTGCCTCCGCGCAACCCTACATGGTGCGTTGCTCGTGCATCAGCCCGGCAAGCCTTGTGCATCTGGATGTGCACCACGAGTGGGATATCGACTCATACCGTGGCTGGTGCATGCAAGGTGCAGGCCGCCCTGCCTGGTATGCACCCGCCTCCAGCACGCTTTCTAGCCGGCAGTCCGGCGCTGCTGAGTTTTAAGCTGCAGCTGTCTCTCATCCCCCTCATCGCCAGTCCCTGGCCGTGTGCTGCACGCTGCAACACCACCATGGCCTCCAATGTCGTGCAATGCTTGTGCAGCTTCCGCTGCATGCATCTGGCAAGACGAGACGAGGGACGCAATGCGAGCATGGTGTCACAGTCATGGCGTGCGTGTGCAGCCACTGCACCCGTGGCAGGCCTAGCCACAAGCGCAACCAGAGAGCAGCCGCAGCCCAGTATATGCAGCAGGCTGGCAACTGCATCACGCTGTTGACAGCTTGTACTAAAGTACGAACACGCTGTCGTGCACGAGGGCGCCTTTCGGTTCTCAAGGCTGCAGCCACACCGAGCCACATCAGCAGCAACAACAACCGGATGACTTGTATTCCGTGCCCAATTGTTGGCTCAGCTGCATGTACAGATGATGTGTACGGCTTTGCTACAGCATGATGCTCCTCCTGGCAGCTTGCTGGAGCATGAATCACCAACAGCAAATAGGCCACACCACCTGGCTAAACGGTTCCAGGGATCTGGACTTGTTTGTTGTTACCAACAATACCGCAGGAACCGTGGCAAGGCAACAGCACCCCTCCGATGGCACGATGGGCCCCGGCCATTCACCCCACGCTCCACCACCTTACAACGACTAGAAATGCGTGTGCAGATCGTGTGCTTGGATTATCCAGGGGAGGGGGAGGGAGGTATGTGCGCGCGGCATGTACAGATCGCCCGTCACACGTCAAACAACGGATGTGTTGTACCGGCAGCAGCCTGCAAGCGGTACCACGCAACTGCTTCATGTGCTCCCACCAGCCAGCCTGATTTGTTTGCATGCATAATGGGCAACAAGGCACGCGTGCGCACAGCAAAAGCCTGTGATTTATTGTCAAATGGAGGAAACCCATATGGTTGAAGTACCACATATGTACAGTGTTGCGGTTGCGGTATGGATTTCCCCTGATCAGTGTCAAATACAGCCACAACATGGCAAATACAGATGGGGCTGCTCGCAAGGGCCGCTCACAGGGTACGATGTACGTAGCTGCATAGCATAATTGCAAAACCAAACCAAAAACAAGAACTACCACCGTCACGTGCACAACACGGCAAAGCGGGACAGCGACCATGAACATTGGCTCGCTCCTATGCGCTCGCGTCAGTGTGCCGTTGCGCCTGTAACAACACCATTGGCATTGGCCCGGATATATTGGTGGATGGCAGGATGAGCCTGCGGATCGTCAATCGGTCAGCAGGAGGGGTGCACACACGGAGCGCGGCGAGCCGTTCGCTTCGCGGACATTGGGGCTTGCTAAAGGATCCACAGTTCCACACCATATGTGACATGTGAGAGTTCTGAGCATCCTTCACAGATGCAGAGCGCAGAGTGTGTTGCGCAGAGTCCCGGAAGAAAACACGGGAGGCCAGCAGGAATCTGGGCGTGGAAGGGGAAGTTTGGAGGAATGACTCAGGCAGAGCAGCAGGGAGAGTGAGTCAATGGAAGCCAATGCCAGTGATAGTTGTGGCGGATTGGAGGACGTTGGGGGCGGCACAGAAGGTTTATGCAGATCTGTAGAGCGATCGTGGGGTCTGACGTTGAAGCCCAGCATGTGAAACACACGTTCAAAAACAAGGTTTCCCATCACACACGCACATCATGCTGAGCGAATGTGTTGTGCTCGCAGTCACAGGGCTCAGTTGCGTTGCCGGGGCAAGCAGCCAAAAGGCCAACGCAAGTAGAACCGCAGCGCACGTGTTGCCAGAAAAATTGTAGAGCAGACGCTACTGCTGCGTCCATAAAGGATGCGCGTCCACACCCAATAAACCGCACACGCTGCATATATACATTGGTGGTCCATGATTCTGTTTTGTTGAAGGGGTGCAGGCGTGCAGCACCCGATGTTGCGCTCGCGTCTGATGTTGCACTCATGCGTTTGTTGCTGCGCTAATGCATGATGCATGCATGCATGATGCAGCCGCACGCCGTAGCACGCTTCATGTCGGCGCTAGCGGTGCATAGCACGTGACTCCTGTGTAAACTTCCCCGCCGGGATACATATGATCACAAATGAGGTGATGCATGTCTTGTCCCGCTGTGCAGACGATTGCGGCTGACGGTGATTGGCTTAGGCCTCCCTGAAGGGGTCCCATTCGTCACTCTCAGGGATGATTGGTGGGATGACCGGCGCTGCATGCACACACACACATATACACAGCAATGTGCAGGCAGATCCCATCAGGAGTTGTTGCCATGTTGCATACATATCGACCAGCTGGAAAGGCAATGGCTGTGCATCTCGTACTTGCACACTGCAGCAGGCACACGCATGTCCCAAACAAAACACCTACCGTGACCCATATTGCCGGAGCATTTGATCGAAGAGACTGCAGCATCAGAAATCCAAGGCAAGAGGCAGGGGGCAAGCGTTACTTGAAGGTGTGCAGCATTCAGGCGACGCACATGGAAGTGGTGTTTGGCATTTGGAGCGATGATGCTTTAAATCCAAGCTGGTTTAGCGGCTTGGTATGCATTACGACGGCTTCGGCCCTAAGACGGCCTCAAATCAGATAGGATCTATTGTTTTTTACATTAATCGGTGTACGCTTACTTGTGGTCAGGCCAGTCGGGGGTGCAGGAATGGTGATGTGGGGTGACGCCTCCGTCACCGTGGTGGCGGCGGTGCTGCTGGCCAGGAACGGGCGCTCCTTCTTGCTGGTGTCAATCTGCACTCTCATGCCGGCATGTGGGTGTGCTGTGCGTTAGGAACCTCCGGGACTGTGTGTTCGTGTTTGTGTTCGTGTGAGTTCATGCGCATGTAATTGCATGTGCGTGTGTGCGCGTGTGTGTGGGGTGGGCAGGTTGGTCCAGGGGATTGAGGTGGGACACAGTCTTAAACGGCAAGCTGCACAGCCACAATCAAGCATGCGCAAGGAGTCCCATGGAGTCATAGCACGTGTCACTAGGTATGGCAGACCCCTGCGCAGTGGCATGGCCTGTGGCGGTGCCTGTCCACATGCAGGATTGCAGGATTGCAGCAGAAGACTGCCGCCTGGCCCTGACCGATTGCTGTCCAGCGCATTTTGCCGTGCCAACGATGCTTTATGCGGGCACGCACTCCGAAGAAGCGGTAGAAGTGCGTGCGTGCATACGTCCATGCCACCACAGCGGTGTTGCTGTGCGCTACATACACACCATTACTGCAGTGAGGCCTAACCGCGGCACAATGTGTAGGGTGCTATTCACCTCGTTTGTTGCAGGGTTGTTGAGGTGTCCTGCGTCCACAAAGTGGGACCAGCCGTCGAAGTGCAGGCCCTCGCGCACTTTGCCGGTGGAGCACGAGTCCGTGCTGGTGCGACGGCTGATCGGCGGCGACGAGCCGTTGTCGCTGCTGCGTGAACCGAAGCTGGAGCTCAGCGGAGAGGGCCTGCACGGAGAGGTGAAACACAGCCGCCCGTGACGCGCTCAACGCTCTGACGTGACTGCGGCAGCGTTCGCTGGCACACACGTCCCATTGCAACTCATGCAGTCCTGCTGCCGCCAGTGTGTCTATCACATTCCACAACCCTACAAGTGCACCTTCCAGCATGCCTGAGTAGGGTTGGTTCCTTATGGGGCGCGTATGCGTCCAGGAGGCATACGAGTGCGTGTGCCACACGACAGTAGGGTTCTTGAGTCGTGAAGGTATTGCACGCCGTCGCCATGGCGTGTTACAAATCACGTACGATTTCAAGCCTTGTAGAAAAATTACGATTGAGGCGCGAGCTCAGTTTTTTCTGAGAGAGCCCACCCGCCCAGCTGCATGGTGTACACAGGCAATAAGGCTTGTGCCGGTGGTTTGTTTGACAGTTGGCGGCAGCGAGTGAGCTAAATCTTCAA
Organism: Chlamydomonas asymmetrica; assembly: GCA_001662385.1. Taxonomy (NCBI): domain Eukaryota; kingdom Viridiplantae; phylum Chlorophyta; class Chlorophyceae; order Chlamydomonadales; family Chlamydomonadaceae; genus Chlamydomonas; species Chlamydomonas asymmetrica. The sequence goes on along the minus strand of BDDA01000225.1, from coordinate 111,444 downwards.
ACAAGGCACACTGTAACAGTTAGTGCAACAATCAGGTGACGAGGTCCTTTCTAGTTGCTGAGGTGAGGGGGCTGTGAGGAGCTCGAACTTGCGACCAGCTGTAGACTACGGTCAAGGACCGGGCAACACGGACGGCCTTCCATTTTCGTTCAACACACATAGGCAAGAGCCCTCAAGTCAAACAGTACTGTCCCTTTGCGTGTGTTCAGGCCAGACACGTATACACAGGGCGTGCTTGGCTAAGGCCGCTGTGCTTGGCCGCTTGCGCAAGGGCAAGCGCTGACGCAGACACCCAGTGGCCACTTACGCTGACCAGTCCACATGTTTCTTTCCCCCCGGTCGCATAGCCAGCTACTGAGTCATAAGCAGAGCTGAAGCGGGGGCTCCACGTTTTAGTGCGCTTGTGATGTTGCATTTGGGAGAAAGAGCTGAAGCCCACAGTGAACTGCCAGATACTTCCCAGCGCGCTTGCGCTGACCCACGTTGCGACGTGTCTACCAACCGGCTTAACTCACTTGTAAGGTGCAGAGCCAGCCCTCCTGAGACTCGAAGACCCTGCGATGCACACAAGCGACGCGCAAAGGCAGGCGAGTCCCGCTTCAAGGTTCGAGCGTGGCCGCGTTTGGAGCGCCAAAGTCAAACTCAAACAGAATGGTACGCATACATCAAAGCGTACTTGGGAAGGCTTCGCAACCCTCGTCAGCGTCCCAACGAAGCATGTTGCTTGGGTAGCTGGGGCGCAAGGGCAGGTTTAAAGAATATCAACGAGCACTACTGTTCTGGAATCACGACACATATACGAGGCTCACAGTTCGTGAATGTTGTTAGGCGTTACATGTGCGTCGGGCTTAGGTTGTTGCACTCGCGGACAGGCGCTCCGTGTTTTAACATTGGTTTCAGAAACCACATGTACGGCTCCACGTAAGCACTAGCAAAAGCCGTGTTTATTAAATGGTAGAAGCAATTTATGGATGTTTATTGATGTTTGTTTTATTTGGTATAGTGTGGTCACATCAACTTCACACTGTACTGTTGAAGCACTTGTGCGTGTTCAAGGCCAAACACCTAGATGCTGTTGGCCACAACTCCAAAGCAGTCTGTTGGCGGCACACCAAGCACAAGGAACGGGGCCTCCTTCCTTGGCCAACATCTGCTACTGCTGGAATGGCTGCCAGTCCGTCACCTTCTTCTCGGTGCTGTCAACACCTGTGCAAAGGGCGAAGCAGGAACATCGAAGTGTGGTATGACCGGCAGGCTCTACTTGGCATAAAAACACCGCTTGTCATAGCATAACAAGAGGCCTTCTGTTTATTCCTGCGGCGCAACGATGTCCCTCACTCCAGGCAATTGATTACCTGAGTCGCCCCAGTCCAGGTCACGGCTCTGCCCAGTGATGCCGAACTGGGGAGTGAAGGCCGTGGGCTTCTTGCCGTCGACATCATCAGTGTGCTTCATGTTCAGGACGCCTTGGTCCATTTTCTTCCACCTGTCGCACGATGCGCAAGCGCCAAGCCAGTCCAGGTTTTGGAACCGTGGTTTCGAGCAAAAGTGGTACGAGTATTTGCGACCATGCGCCAGAACAAAGCAAACACCAACAACCTCTCACCAGCCCTTGCCATCTGCTTCGGCACCTGCTGTAAGGGCCTCACTACCTGCAAGCACCACCAGCATCAGACACAGCCAGGCAGTCACGACTTGCATGGCCCAGCGGGCTTTGACATGTGACTGCAACAGGGACTACCATGCGCATACTCCTGAAACTTGCATGGCCTTCATCTGGTTATATGAACAGAATTTAAGCACGCTTGCTGCCATGAAACTCACCGGTTTGCACTGCAGCTGGCACCGAAGCAGGAACTGCGGGCTGCGCTGACGCAGCAGGGGAGGTCACGTCCGGGGCAGAGGCAGCAGAAGCAGGGGCAGAGGGAACTGCAGGCCGGGCAGCAAGCTCGTCGAATCCACCGACCTGCTGTTTCACAGGCTCGGCAGTGGCCGCGGGCTTCGGCGCAGGATCATTGGCTGGCTCGCAAACATTCATGTGCCCGTGGTCCACAAGCCTCGACCACCCATCAAACTTCTGGCCCTCCTTCACAAGTGGACTGGGCTTAGGGCTTCCAACAGAGTGCGTGGTCTCCAGAGAAGACCTGCGCCCCACGGAGCCAACGTTGTTCAACTCGACCGAGCGCCGAGCGCCTGGTGAGGCAGGGGCCCTGCAACCCAAACGGCACAAAAGCCAATATCTCATGCCCTGGCTTCTCCCTTGCCTCGCAGTTTTCGCCGTAACTGGCTACACAAGCCTCGACACCAAGTCAGACATGCAGGGGGGACTGCACAACAGTGTGGGAATCGGAACAGGGCGACGCACTTGGTCAAGGATCCTGCACGCGCCATACTGCCGGACTCTGCAAGGTTCAGACGAGCAAAGGCAAGACAGCCGCGAAGGCTCAGGCAAGGCAAAGAAGCTGCTCAAGCAAAGTTCACTCACACCTCCGACACTAATGAACATGTGACGCACAGGCAGGGCAGCAGAGAACGACCCAAAGCGTAAATGTGCGTTCAAAGTTACGACTTACTGCCGGAGCTCGGGAGGTCATCGTTCCAGGAGAGCATTGTGTGTGTTGTGGAGGGTTTGCGGGAAAGTGGAAGTGGGTGCTGTTGTGTGGGGGCTTCAGGGTTACTTGTATAAGTTCGTGCAGTATAAGTTCGTCTCGTATGCAGTCGGTCACATATGTGTATATATGTTGAATGCTCGTGGGACTACAATTCGTGGCGTACGTTACTAAGCGCGTAACAGCGATGGCCTTCAGGACATGCCGCACAGAGGTAATGCTGTATGACCTGTACCATGGTAGGGTGCATGACCGCAAATCTCTATGGCAAAGGCTTGAAGTCGTTGAGCAAGACACTGCCAACAACAGCAGACAGCGAGTGACAAGGGTGCACACGTTGAAGGTCTGGGAAGGCTCACGAGTTTGTGGATACATCCACAAGAGCAATATGCATTTCAAGATTCATCGAGTTATTTTGTGTGTGGAAATCATAGCTGTTTGGCCTGTGTGCGTCTGTGTTTCTGGTGTGCAAACGGATGAAGGCCATGCTCGGAGTGGAGCCGAAACAGGCGCAAAGCCTTCGGCTTACTGGCTAATCAGCTTTAGCCTATAAATTCACTAGATTAGCAACACATGATGTACACGCTGCTATTTTGAGATGAACAGGAACGGAAACAGGGGACGGGCAAGCCTTCCGCAAATGCACATAGTGCGCCGCAGTGCGCATGACGATGTCAATCAACGCGCAGTTGGCACTGCAATGCTGCACTATTGATGACAGCGTACCTGCGGGTAGACACTTTACAAGCTTGACAACTGGTATATGATTGCCACGATATGCATCATGACAGTTGGGGCGCTGCCATCTCAGCCGGTAGTGCAAAAATGTGTGCAGAGCGTGCTTGGGCAGCAATTTTCCTTTTTCATGTATAGCCACTTGCTCTGTAGAGGTGCCGTGTGCCGGATGCCGTGTGCTTCGCCTCCAATGCTAGACGCCTCGCTTTCGCATCGTGAGCCTCACATTTGCGTGGCCCACACACGCGGCCTGGATCCGTCAAGCCAGAAAGCAAATGTTCAGAGGCTCTGCAGACATCCAGCAACTGGCTTCTTACACCTAGATTGTATTGAACGGCGAAGCCCTGGCTCGGTCGTAGAAACCCAGGGGTGCACATAATTTGACAATTGCACACAGCAGGAAAGTCTCAAACATGCTTAGGCACGCACTCCTTCGCAGCTCGCCACGGTTGCAACAGCTGCAGCCACAGCACGGCCTGCGGACGATCTCTCAGTCATTTGCAGCAGATGCAGGGCCACAAGCACCAGGTGAACAAACGTTTGATTGACCGCTGTCGCGCAGCGTTCAGCACCCATGGGAACGCAGTGAAACAAGTCAACGCCACCCCATCATAACAGGCCTGTGCACCTGCTTTTGATGCACCCTGGGCGAGCGCTGCAGTCTATGTCGTGTTTGGGGCCACGGGTGGAATTGGCGCGGAGCTATGCAAACGCTTGGGAGCTCAGAATGGAGCCACTGTTGTAATGGTCGGTCGTGACAACGGCAAGCTGGATGCTTTGAAAGCACAGCTGGGAAGTGGCGTGACCTACACAGCGGACGTGGTCAATGCATCCCAGGCAGGTGCTGTGTGGGCTGTGTCCGGCTGTGTTGACGTCTGAGATTTTGGGGGTGGGTGCTCACAGGGAGTGGGTGTTGGCGGGTTGGTGCAACCCAAGGATGGTGCGCCTCAACCCTCCGAACCAAGCCTTGCTTGTGTCTGTCCAAGACACGCTGGCTTCCATGCCACACACGCTGTGGGTGCGGCCCCAAATGCACATCTAGCTCGAGCACCTCATGTGCTGACGTGCACCCTGCATACACGCCACGTACATGTACGCGCATAAGTGTAGCCTGCAGGCATGGAATGGTGGCAGCGGCCAGCGGCCCTGGCCTTGCGTGCATTAACGTATTTGGCGATGTGTTATCCCCATACCCCAGTGGTGAGCAGAGTGTGCCTTACGTGATTACCCATCGCAGGTTGAGGCTGTGATCAACGACGTGGCAGACAAGTATGGCAAAATCGATGGCGTCGCCAACTGCGTTGGCTCGATCGTGCTCAAGTCAGCACACACCACCAGTGAGGCCGAATTCGACCAGGTGAGCAGCCGGTGCAGCCACTGCGTTTGGCCCAGCTGCACTCAGTCCAGCGCTGATGCATACCCCATGCACGGCATGTAGCTAAATTGCAGCTTAACTACTGATTAAATGAACCTTTGAACCACGTGCCTGCCCTCCCCCCCTGGATTTGGGTCGCCTGGATTTGGGTCGCGTGGTGCAGGTGCTGAAGCTCAACCTGTACTCTTGCTTCAATATCCTCAAGCCCACCGTCAAGAAGATGATGACCAGCGGGGGAGGGTCGATCGCCTTTTGCACGTCAGCGGTGGCACGCCACGGCATCCCCAACCACGAAGCCATAGCGGCGGCCAAGGCGGGCATTGTGGGTGAGCGCCGGGGTACCCACGACCAGACGCAAGCGGCGGTGGGATGGGGGTTTACCGTGTACGCCAGCCACTGAGAACCGCGCGTAACTTTCCTCCATACTGACCTGACCATGCAGCACAATTGAATGTGCGGCGTGGAGCGCATGGCGCAGGCATGAACGCAACGCTGTGTGCTTTTTGATCGTGGCAGATCTTGTTGTGAGGCTGGAGGCCGAACACCAGCGACCAAGCCCTGCACTCTTGTTTGCACGTTGCACACGCGCTCCCTCCTCCTGATGCCCCGCCTGCTGCGTGCAACGCCGCCGTGTTGGCTGCGCTGCGCAGGTCTGATGCTCAGCTCTGCCGCGACGTACGCGCCCAAGAACATCCGCGTCAACTGCGTGGCCCCGGGCCTCACCCGCACCCCACTGGCGGCGCGCATCACCTCCAACCCCGCAGCGCTCAAGGCGTCCGAGGGCATGCATGCGCTCAAGCGCGTGGGCGAGGCAGGAGAGGTGGCGGCAGGTGCGCACTCGGGCCTGCCTGCGGGCGGGTACTCAGCATGCACGGTGGCACGCTGGCATGGCATACATGGTCGCATGGTGACCGGCTTCGCCTGGCATGCTGTGCAATCCTGGGTGCAATCCGTGTTAGTGAAGTGGTGGTGTGAAATACAACGGTACGTCTGCGTGCATTCAGCACCAGCGCAGTCATTTTGTAGGCACATTGTGTGTGTACGCGTCGCGCTCAGCCTACCCTGCCCTCAGCTTGGCACGCTCACCTGCTGCTTCCCTTCTTTGTCTGACACGTCTTATGTGGGTCACGTCACACAAGTTAGCAGCCAATGTATGTTGCTGAGCTGCTGCCTGCTGTTGCCGCCTGCTTGTGCTTGCTTGTGCGCCCCCGAATGCGCAGCGCTGGAGTTCATGCTGCTCCCCAGCAACTCGTTCGTCACGGGCCAGGTACTAGGCGTGGATGGAGGCCTCGGCTCGCTCAAGGCGCAATGAGCAATGATCTGCCGAGTGCCGACCACGGTGTTCCGTATCTAACCAGTATGGCTTGCTCGTCCCTTCACGGCTTGGGGCCAGTGTCTTAATACTATGTTGAAGTGATTTGAGTCAGCATGCCAGGCTATGCGTGCGCCCGAAGCAGATAACGAAGCGTCCTAACAGGCTTGAGAGGGGTGTGGCTGAGAGCGAGAGAGCGTGCGCCCGCATGGGTGACAGGGAGGATGGAGTGAGTGCAAGCGAGGTTGAAAACATGCATTGGAATGCCTGTGACATTCTCTTATGCATGCATCTCACATGCACCATTGCATTAGTACACTTGAGGCTCAAAGTTGAAGCTTAATGCTCCCGTGCACACACAGCCATAGCTGTGTTGGCCCGACTGGGGACGAACCAGTGATTTTGGTGCTGTGGCAAACCCAATCCTTTATGTGGTCCGATCAGCGACACACATGTATGATGGCATCGTTGCATGCATGCCTGAATGAACTAACCCCCGCTGTGCTGGTGCAATGGACACAATCTAGCCACCGTTGTGCATATCGTGCAACGCGCTGGCGAATGTGTAGCACCAGCCAGCATGCGACTCTCATGTTCCGGTCTCACTGACCTCAGACATGTGTGCTTCCGTTCACATCCTTACAAACTGAGTTGAAAGAGCTGCATTCAAACGTCCAAAATGGTCACATGCGTATGTCGATGCGTTGCAAGGTGGGTGTACGGCAGCCTCATACGGGATCCTGGCAATGAATCCTGCCTCCTGAGAAAGGCATCACCGACCTCCCGCACCACAGCAAGAGCCGACGCTCGTAATGGTGCCCTTGGCATACACGTCAAGCCGAAGGCCTCAATGACGTGAGCTGGGCGGGCAGAGCAGCTATGCTGAATTGGCTGGCGCGTCGCTGGTTTCCGGCGTCGCCTGGTGCTGGCCCTCCTCGGGCTCCTCCTCTGCGCATGGCTGCACGCTGTTGTAGTGTTCCCCCAGGCCGAACGCGTGGCGCAGGTAGCACAGCTGCAGCGTGCCGGACGCGGCATGTTCCTCGCCGTGCGCGACGGTGGGCATGCCCACCGCGTGCACCTTGATCTGGCGCTTGAGCGCCTGCAGCAACGTGGATTGAGCGCAATCCTTGGGTACAGGGGCGCGGGTGGTGGGAGGCGGAGGTGGCGCAGTGCAACTAGCAGGTCATGAGCGGGTCATGAGCTGAGGTCATGGCCCGCCAGTTTCGTATGTGCAACTACAGGCAGCAGCGCATTTGGAAATTCCAACGCACGCTCCTCTCACGGCCTCACTCATGAAGTGATGGTCTCCGCATGAACCATACACAGCCTGCCAGCAGAGCCACCCATGCCCAAACACCACACTGTGCATAGGACCTCGATAACCCTTTCCTCATTCCCCATGCACAACATGCATTGATGTATGCACAGCATGTGTAGTTGTACACGCCATGCTGTACATGGTGTGCATACAAACAGCTGTACACATGACAGCATGTGCAGCATGTACAGTCATCACCGCCACTCCCCTTTCCCCACCTGTGCCAGCGCCCCCAGCTCCAGCTGCCCCCCCCACTCCGCCGACCCCTCCAGGCGCGCGCAGTAGGCCTCCAGCTGCGCTGCCGCGTCGCCCGGCTCGTCCTCGTCGTACACAAACGCGCTGAACTCCTCCGCGTGGGCCCGCACGTGCGCCGCCGCCAGGCAGCGCAGCGCCTGCACGTCGAGGTTGGCGGGCTGCTGCTGCTGCTGCTGCTGCTGCTGCTGGCCGAGCTGGTCCTCTATCGAGCGGTACAGGCAGTGACCGTCGGCCTGCATCGCATGACAATATTGCATGCATGCATGCTTCCTTGCATGATTCTTGACAGATTCTTGGCAGCTTGATTGATTCCTACATCTGGTGGCCCTGCTGGTCAACAGCGCTTGCATGTGTGTGGCTGTCATGGCGGCTTTATAACAACGACGGTGGTGCATGCAGCATGCTGCTAAGTCACAGCAGCAACACGCTTCTGTGGAACAGGGTGGCGACGCGGTGGCTATATGAGTGCATCGACGGCTTTGCACAGGGCGGCGGTACGCCGTCAGCCTGTCCCTCACCCGGATCTCGCGTATGCGCAGGCCCAGGGGTTTGAGCATGGCGTGCAGCTGCTCCTCCTCAACTGCCTTGCTGGTGGGCCCCAGCGCAGCCTGCTCTGCGGCTATCCTGGCCTCACGCTCCGCCTGCGGGTTGCGCGTCACAGGTCAACACGCAAATGAGACAGCTGCGCTACAGGGCACCGTGGACAGGCGCAATGCCTGGTGTGGTGTGGACTGATAAATTCGTATGATAATTTGGCAATGGCAGGCCGCATACGGGCAACAGGCGGCACGTGCACGTGCCCGCAGCGCAAGACAGACGTCTTTGATGTGGGTCTGGGGCGTGCGTACTGCGTGCGCGCACATGTGTGTGCGTCAAGCGGGATGCGCAGGGGAAATGAAATCACACCCAGATACATTGACAGGTGACCCTATGAAAGTGTGTGTGCTAATAAGCATGAGGCATTTGTGACACTCACCTCTGCTGCTGCGAGCTTTTCCCTTCGCTTTTGCGCCTTTGTGGGCTTCTGCGAGGGGAAGCGGCACAGCCCCGTTACACGATGCCGTGGGCAGCGTACTGGTCCACCAAAACCAAAAATGGCGACAAGAACCCCATGCCGTTACCTTGTCTATATGTGTGCCGTCTAGGTGGTGCTCAAGGTCCTCGGCTGCGGCAGGCGCCTGCGCCTGCTGCTGCGGCTGTGCTACCTGCTGAGCCTTGTCGCGAGCGTCAAGCTCCGCGAGCTCACGCGCGTGCCTGTCCTCAATCTCCTTGTTCAGTTTGGCAAGTTCATCCTGTAAACAGCTCGGAACCAGCACTTCAGTTCACAGGGCCATACGTCAAGAAACAAGCTGGGTAGAAGGAAGGCGGCAACCCGCAATTACCTTGCTCTTCTTGCCCGCTTTTTGCAAAGCCTTCTTGTGGGCGAGAGATTCCTGTACGTTTGTCATATATTAGCATGTCTGTGAGTGCTGTGCCAGAGGTGCAGAGCGGCGATCTACATCCACAGCGCCAACGCTGCGGCGGTTGGTTGCAGGGGGGACTCAACGCACCTTCTTGTGCCGCTGAAGCATATGACCACGGGTCTCAGGGCCTGTATGGTGGTCCTCGTCCTCGTCGCTGCCGCTGTCAGAATCCTGCTTCGAGGATGAGACAGCGGCCGCAGTGCCGGGAGCAGGGTGCGCGTGTGAAGCAGGCTTCGGTGCATGCTGCTCCTGCTTGACGTCCTTGTCTTCATCGCTATCCTTTCCGTCCCCACCTTGAGCCGTCTTCAGGAAACCCTTCATGCCCTTTCGCCCCATCACGTTTTGTTTCCGTCGCTGTCTTGAGTGCAACTGTATATGCAGCGAACAGTCAATTGGGAACAACAGCGCGATGACAGAATGCTCAACAATACTGCAGGCATACAAGCGGAGATCAATCGGCACATCTAGCACGCGGTAGTGCACTCATGCTGCACCGACTAAGGACTTATTGCAGGCGCCTCCCCTGCATGTGAAGGGGGGCAATCGGGGGTTGGACAGGTGCCCATTGAAAATGGACAGAGCACAGCTTACCATTGTTGCCCATGCTCTCATTTTAGCTGATCCCCACGCACGCTTGAGTCACTGCTGCTTGGCCACCTGACAAGTAGTTTAACTTTGAGTGGGCAGGTGACGAGTTGCGTTGGCCAATCACAGCCTTCCAAAGGCGTCTTGCCCGCTTCGTTGGAACACAGCACATGAAGTATCACTTGGCGATGCGAATTCATATTAGCTGAGCGTGGCTACGCCCCGTGTCGGTGCCCCTGAGGAAGCTGGTGCGGGCAGTGTGAGCGATGGGCATTCACAACACAGGAGTCGTCCTGCGCACCAGGGCAGGGAAGACACTGCTGGTTCAGAGGTGAGTGTGCACCTGCAGGTGTAGGAATGCATGCGCTGGTCATCGCCTGTGTGCTCTTGATGGCGGGATGGCGTGTCCTGACTGACGCTCTTGTTTGTGTGTGTCACTGCAGCCGTGGCCTCGATAACAGACAAGTGGTCGCTGCTGTTCAGGAGGCAGCTTCCTTTCTGGATGTGGCGGCACAGAACGCGGACCCCGGGGACTTTGTGTAAGCTTGGCATGGGGCTGGCTTGTTGACCACCTTGCTGGGCAAGGATGCCAAGTTGTTGATCGCTCAAAGCGCACTGCTGTCTGCAGGTCTCCTATACAAGGATACCCTTTGGTATGTGGCAGCATTGACGTGTTCAATGAAAGGTTCGTTTGCGATTCTTCCTCCTATGACATCTGCCTGGCACACGGACGGTCACGCATGCTCTACGCAACTGACGGTGTGTTGCGTTTATGCTGCTTGTAGGCTGACGGTCGTGTATCGGGTTGTCGGGCAGTTGATAGTGTTTGTCGTTGGTGGGCAATGGAGCAACACGTTCAGCTTGTTGGCACTGGCCAACGCCATAGTGCGGACAGCAGTGGTGGAGACGAAAGCGGTTGACCTAGCGCAGGACAGGCTGGAGCGCAAGTTTGCTGAGGTATGCCACCTGCACTGCAAGGTCATGGTTGCACCCGAATTCACACTCGGTGGCAATTTCAGCACCCCAGCCTGCTCGCTCACGCCTCGTGCCGTATGATGATCAAGCGCCTTACATATTCGCTCTGCAGATATACCTCACAGTTCACACTATGCTCAGTGAGGGCCACACTGAGGCCAACGGGGCGATGGAGGAGGCGCACGCTATCATCCAAAACGTGGGCGACAGCAAGCAGGCGCCCCTCACGCGGGCCAAGGTGTCGGACCTGGTGAAGACCTCGCCTGCTGTGCAGTACAAAGGGCCGAAGCGGTGGGACACGGGCATGGCAAAGCCTGGCATAAATGCATGCGCATGCATTGCATGGCAGTTCGACATGCCGGTGGCAGTCCACACCTGTGGCAGCATGTTACCCCTCCCCCGCCCACCCAGCCCCCGGGACTCTATCCCCGCTCCTCTTTGTACTATGCAATTCTACAGCAGTTGTATGGGCATCCGTACAACTGGTGTAGGGCTGCTTAGTACAAAGAGGAGCGGGGATAGAGTCCCGGGGGGGATGGGGGGGCAGGGGAGGGGGGCCGTGCTGCCACGGGGATACACGTTCAGGCTTGCCTGCCAATGTGCTAGCGAAGCTGTATACACGGTTCTGCAAAACTGTTAAGCTCATGTGGGTCGAATGTGGGTCCTGTAGGCAAGCGGCTCGACCGACGGTCTCGCCCGTCTGAGACTCGCTAGTACTGCTTCCAGTTCAGGCATGCACGCGCATCGGAACAGCTGTTGGCTATTCCTCACCAAATTTTGTGAGTCCTGCGAACGTGTGAACTGCATGCGCATGTCTCGCTCCATGCGTGTGGATGCTGCATGGATGCAGTACGCTCAACCAGGTGATCCAGGGGGTGGCACACATGACCTTCCCCACCGCGGGCCTGCTGGACGGCATGCAGCCGCGCCCGGGGTTCAAGCTGCCGGACGACGCGCCGCCGCCGCGCGCGCCGGTGCCCATCGGCGGCCCCATCGACCCCTTCTCAGCCACCCTGGCAGAGGTGCGCTGGGCAGCGTGCTCGTGTGCCACACCCTGTAACCCTTCATCCTTTAGGGCTCATGAGCTGGGTCATGAGTCATGAGTCATTACGCAGCATATGGGGGGGCAGCGTCGCACTGCATTCATGCTTGCTGATGCACGTGCGCTTGCCGTACAAATTGTGAAGTGTGAAGGCACATGAATATGTGACGGTGCAGGGACGCTGAACCGCACCTTCTGTCGGTCGGTAGCTGGGCAACACGCATGCCTGCATGGCTGAGTCAGTGCCAATGTACGGGCCCTGCGTCGATTTTAGCACTGCATGCATGTTGCACGCTGTGGTCTGGATAACGACCTCACAGCGCCACGGCTGATCGACAAGGTGCCCATGCGTCTTCCGTGCACATCCCCATCCCCCTCACCTGAGCCTCCATCAGCTCTGACCGTGCCTGTTTGTGCCCTCACCTGCCCGCTGCCTTGCAGGATATGTTTGCGTCCAAGGGGCCTGCCATGAAGGCAAAGACGAAGGACCCCTTCGCGGACCTGGGTGAGCGTTGAGGCTGCCCCACGCCGTCCCCTACGCATCAGCCCACGCACACAACACTCGGTCACAAGAACACCCTGCCGGCTGCATGTGGACATATGACTCAACAACCCACCATCCAACTCCTTGGGCGTTGCATGCACGCAGAAACCACCATGTATCTGCTTTGAGCCGGACGCACACCAACAAGCTTGAGCTGCCTGTGCTGATCCTGTGCGATGCCATCACCAGTGCTCAGTCTCAGAGAGGCAGCACAGTCTCAACGCCGGCCATTCATTGCCTGGTACGATCCTCATGCTTGTTGGCATCCTCCAACATCCGCATGCATGCCCCTGTGTGCATCCCCGTCCATGCAGAGGCGCTGTTCCCCGTGCCTGCCGCAAAGGACAAGGACAAAGACAAGGAGTGGGCCGGGTTCGGCGACGACGCCTTCCCCTCTGCGCCTGCTGCACCGCTACCCGAGCCCTCCGCCCCCGTGCTGCGGCTTCAGGAGCACTGGCGGGCGCACGTGGCGGGGGCACGCGTCACGCGCGCCGGCGCGGGCGGCAGCGTGGAGTGGGCGTCTGAGGAGGCGCGGAAGCAGGTGGTCAGCGTGCAGTTCCTGCTGCAGGTGAGGGTGAGGTGTGTGAGGGCGAGGGCCAGGCGCCGCCATGCACGCGCTGCCATGCGAATGCCCTGTAGTTGCGCAACAGCAGAACCTCATGCACACGGCAGGCGGGTACGCAGACACAAATGACAACGAGTCTATTGCTTAACAGCTTGCAACTGACAGATGCGTGGTGCTACGCCAGTCGTCATGTTGGGACCGGGACCGGGACCACCACGTGATGGGTAGTGCTCAGCTGCAGGGCCCAACCCGTCGCGCCTGCATGACGTGTGATATGTTATGTATAGATGTGTTCATCAGGGACGTGTCGGCCAAACATCTGGTGCGGTGTGGTGCGTCACTCGCTCACCCTCTCTCCTGGGCTGCGCAGGTGCCGGACTATGCGGCGGAGGGGCTGCGCCACGCGCTGGGCGCCGCCAAGCGCTCCCCGGTGGCCACGCGGCCCGGCGCGCAGCAGGGCGTGATGTGGGCCGACGCCAAGCAGCCGCAGGCGGCGGCGCTGCCGGCCAGCGTGCCGCTGCTCAAATACCACCTGCCGGGCGCGGTGGCCTGCCCGGTGCCACTGCAGGTGCGCGCTGCTGGCGTGATTGACTTGACGTCACTTGGCCAATCAGGCCTTTCATGGATGAGGAGAGCGATTCAACATTGGGGCGTGGCAATGCGTGGGGACTGGGGAGGCGGGTGTACATACTTCAGTCCAAGCATTGCATGTTTGCATGGCAGGCTGGAGGCATCGGCTTTCTGCCATTGCCACTGAATAATCTGAAGGGCGGGGCGGAGTGACAGCAGAGTGAAGTGGCTTTGCAGTGAATGCGGATGCGGTTGTCATGCGGCAGCGCTGCCTCGATGCAAGCGCACAAGCGGGACGGGGCCACCAGGTGGTTTCAGCATGAAGACGTCGTGAGGTGTGGTGTGCAAAGGGTGTGCGGGCAACCTGCTTTGGGGCTCCTTGGCAGCGGCCACCAACTGATCGGCCTGTAGGCATGCGCCTGTTTGCACTCATGGATTATGCCTAGAGTGCAGACTGTGGCTAGGTTGTGGTGTTTGTGTGCCTGCGAAATCCTGCAGGTGGATTACGGGGTGCACTGGCACGCGCTGCCGGACGGGCGCGTGATGGTGCTGGCGGTGCTGCAGTACGCGCTGAGCCCCCTGGAGCGCCTCAAGTGTGCGAGTGAGTCCCGCCTCACTCCTGCCTAACTGCCCTGCCAATCATTCCGGCAGCTTGACGCCAGTGTCGCGCTCTCGACGCCACCACGTGTGCGCTTGACCGCCGTTGCACACCTGCACACGGTCCGCCGCCTGCCGACTATCGCAACGCCCCAGGCACGCCTGCTGCTTCATATGTCATGATGTGTGCTAGGCTGCCAGCTCAGCATGCGTGCATGATCGCAGCGACTCAGCCTGTCAGTTGCACAGCCTGCCCCGTCACAGCCACGGCTTGCGTCGTCAGTGCATGCTCATTACTATGCTCGTTGCTGCTCCTGTGCATGCCTGTGTGCTTGTAGGCCTGGAGGTGCAGTGGAGCTTGCCAGCACTGCTGGAGCTGCCGCTCAGGGCGGACCCTGCGGGAGCCAAGGTGAGGACAACACGAACAAACGACTGCAGAGCAACTTTGGCAAAAAACTTGGGATTTCGGGGCGTACGATGTGCGGTGCCCTGGCAAGACCCCAGCCAGGTCAGGGTTTGTGCAGTGTTCCAAACGGCGTAGCTGTTATGAAAGGGCTTATTGCTGTCTGCTAAAGGGGGTGGTTGACGTTGCGTTCGCTGCCGCCAACGCCCTGCACGTGCAGGTGGACGGAGCAGCCCGCACCATCACGTGGCAGGTGCCGCCAGCGCAGCTGCTTCCAGGCGCGCGGGGCACCACCAGCGCCGCCTTCCTGGTCAACGCAGACATCGGCGCGATCGTTCCGGCGTTGCGGCGTATGGTGGCAACCGTGAAGGCGACTGGCGCCAAAGGTGTGTGTGAGGGGGGGGTTTAACTGGGTTTGGCAGCCCAGGGTGCATCACACGTTGTTCCTGTCAATTTGCTTGCTTGAACCTAGCCAGCTATGGTAGCGGCTAGGGGTGTGTGGGGGCTAGCTTCACGCCATTGCCCAACGCGTTCCGGATTCAACTGCGTTTTTCCGGCTGCAGGTGTGAGCTTGACAGGCGTCAGCGTGGCCCAGGGAGTGAAGGATATCAAGGACACGAGCGATTTGGTCTCTTGGACAGCCTCTGTGACAGCAGAGCTGCAGGTCTAGTGAACGTGTCAACCACCGGAACGATTGCATGGCCTGAAAGCGGTATTTTCTTGTAACAGGCTTGACGGACACAACCCCTCTCAAACATTGAGGTGCAGCGCAATTTACAGCCGTCTGTTGATGGTTGTGGGCAGCCTTGCAGGTTTAGTTTCAGTGCAGATCATTGGGTTCCCGCCATTTTGAATTCGTTCGAACGGTGACGGCATTGGGTTGCTGCACGGGATTGTTTGTTGATGTTCTCAACAGCACACCTTTGCGGTGACCTCCAAAAGATCCCAACAAGTTTAGCTTTCGCAGCTCACCCAGTGACTGCAGTGTTGGCACTTCCTGCACCCACTTGCTGGTGACTCAGCGCTCGGAGGCCCAGTCGACAGCCAGGATGGCAGCAGGTGAACCTAGCTATTCTGTGACGTCAACCTGCAATGAATTAATCGATTTTGGGTTTCCGGTCATTTTGTAAGACTCCTGTCCATGCACGGGGCTTTGCAGGCCCACATCAAGCGGCATTTCCAACGTTTATGCCAGGCAAGGGCGTTTGTGGCGATGCTGAAGGTGAAAGCAACCTGCAGCACATGGCGGAGACACCCGTTTTTGATAAGACCCATGGCCAGAAGCGCTGCGGAGTCTTTTCCCAGATGCAAGCGCCGACGCCCCTCACCGCTGAGGCATGCCCAGGCACCCTCTCCCGCGCAAGCCTTGACAGAACACAACCCCAGCACATTGCCTTTGCTTTTGGAGCAGCAAGGGCTTCAGACGCTTCACTGCTCCATGACCCCAAGCCCAGTAGTGCTGACGGGTGTGGTGCGGCTCTCCTGTGCCGCTCGTCGCCAACTGGCACGATTCTGGCAACGTTGGCGGAGCAGCAGCACCAGCAGGAACAGCAGCAGCAGCGGGATATCTGTCCTTGTCAGCCGGATGTAGCGTCAGGCGGCCACCAGCGCAGCCCACAACGCCATTCCTTGTCGCCGCTGCTGACGCCAGTTCGGATTCCCATCGGGCGCTCCACGCCCGCTGCGCCCTGCAAGCGCCCACCACCTTCCCCTTCACACAGGGAAGACCCTGGGACGCCTACCAAACGCAGGGCATGCAGCGACACACTCTGGAGCCCAGACCAGCGGCACCAGCAGCACGGGGCGAGCACAGTTGCCGACGCTGCCCCTGGTAGCGCGTGTGGCGGCGACCGGCAGGCAGTTGGACCTGAGGAGACCGTCAGAGCGGCCAAGCGCACCCGTCGCCGTACGCTGGCTGAGAGCGAGGCGAGGGAGGCTGCACAGGATGACACAAGCTTGGCCTCCACACAGCTGAACGCTGCGGCTGTCGTCCCCAACAGGGTCCGGCTGGATGAGCCGACGCCAGCCATCGCCGCGCCACTGCTGCCGCAGTGCATGCAGGGTGCAACGCCTGCCACCAGGTGCTGAAGACGTGACCTTGCGACAACTGGAAGGCAAAAGCAAGCGGGCGACAGCAGCAATACCTACCCCTCATTGTTGCTCGTTGGAACGTTGGAACGTTGGACGTTGGGTTGGATGCTGGTTCATAGGACGGAACTGCAACGTTTGCTAGGCAGCACACAATGCTGCACAGGTTCTGCAGCAAAACAGGTTGAAGCTTGGACAAGTTGTACTGCAACACCATTCACTGTTGGTTAGGCTTGTGTTTTCTTCTGTTGCGCATCAAGCGGCACAATGCAGTCGCTTCTCCTGCCACCTGCACGATCAATCGGTCATCGAACCATCAAGCAACATGGCCCTGCCAAGGCCAGGCCACGCCTCTCAGCTCTTGCAGCATAGCCACAATGCAACCCCATTAGGCAGGATTGTCCACGCTCTTCGTACTACGCATGCGTATTGCCGGACAGCCGTTTCAGGCGTAATTGCCCAGATCACCTGAACACGAGAATTAGCCCCCCAACTGCACACAGCATACATCTTATTATCCACCCTCTGGTGCGTCATGGCGGTGATCCATGTGACCCATATCGATCCAGTGGGGTGTTGTTTAAATGTTTGAATGCTGTACGGTAATGCGACGGACTCACGGGAGACCTGCGACGTTAACATACGCACGCTCATCCCCAGGCGCATCACCCGCCTGCATCCGGCCTGGTTGCTGCATGCGGTTGAATTGCTGCATCCGTAGCGTGACTGTGTTGCTTTTGGACTGCAGGTGTTGCTGTTTGGGTGGCGAACACGCTTTGCGCTGTGTTGATAATCTCTGTACCATGTTGCTGGCCGGACGCGATTCGCACTGCACGTAGTTGCAGGTGCACAATGCACAGTCAGCGTTGCAGTCAGTGTTACATTAACAAATGAAACACCATTTCACATATTGAGGGCCCCACACGTCATCTGAGGACGGTATGCCTTGGAGGGCCCCGTGTTTGCGCTCAAATTTGTTGCACTTGCAGCCCTTGCGCAATCTCGATTCAATACATGCCTAGGGGAATCACAGTGCTGCGCTTGGTTGACTCATGTTGTGCACCGATCGTCATTGTCATACAGCACACACCGTATGGTGACGACCAACTGTGTTTTGGGATGCGCCATGTGTGCCGTGCGGCCATGGGTTTTTCGTGATGAATAATTCCAACTGCATAATGCGCCGGGGGAGCATGTTGCATGCCTCACCCTCACCCTCACACCTGCGCGTGCATCGCAGCACATACAGGCGCATGTATAGACGACAACACGCTGCCTGCTTTCCTTCCCCACCGCCCTGCATGCTCCCCCTCTCGCTTGGACTCACACACAGACATGCGCACACGCAGACAGTGGTCCAGACCGCTGTCCTTTCTTAGCCTGCGAACCTCCAAGCACATGAAAAAAGGTCAGGCATTGTGTGTGCCGGCAACGGTGGCAGCTTGTGAAGTTGAAAACCTGCCAAACCTCCATTGCACAAGTGTTTTCCCCAGCAGCGCCCAGGACGCATCTCCCTCCGCCCCCTCCCCCGCCCGGCACATAATGCGTGCTCATTGACTGCCAAGCTGGTCTACTGCCAGCAGCGTCGCTGTGCTGCTGACTTGCCGTGTGTGTTTGCCAGTTGTTCTTGCTTGGCCTCTCACACACCTGTAGCGGCACTGCATTGCTGGATTGGGGTGCAAACGTATCAGCTCTCTGTGCAGCCTCACCGATAGCCACAGCGTCGCCACATGCCATCGGAGCAGCCCAGCCGCTCAGGCGTTTGCCTCCACCGAACTTCAAACCCTCTGGCACATTCCATCTCGGATTTTCCAGCATGGGCACAGCTGATCCGAGTCCCCAGCATGCAGGGCGCTGACGCGCAGGGTGGCGACTTGTTGATGTGAATGGCCTCACCTGGCTCTCAAGGGGCGTCTTGGAAGATCAACGTGCACACAACCCCTCCTGGATGCATACCCAGTTGCAACGCTGATGTTGAGTCAAGAACTCAGGCTGTACCGCCCACAAGTCCGTTCGCTGGCATGCTGCTCGTGCCCAAGTGCCCAACTGCGGGTGGTTGTGACACCCACTGAAAATGCCAGTTAGGCGGACCTCCAACATCTCTAACGCGGATGGCGCGTGTCAATCTGGAGGTGCCAAAATCAACCTGGTGTCCTTGTTCTTGCCCTCAGAGGTTCTGTTCTTGGCACGAAAGCACGCACTTGGCACCACAATAATCCAATACACAGTTATACTGCATACATGCAACACATGAATGAGGAGAAGTTACATGCAGCATTGCAGCATGTGTGTGCTGACGTCACACAGAGAGGTTTGCCTAGCCGCGCCGCCGCAAGGCGTGAGCATAGTGCACCCGGCAGGGTTGGCAGGCAGGAGGAGGTCGGGAGGCGGGAACGTCGATTTGCATCGCCTGCTGCAGTACTGCAACGTCATGCCGCTTTGCAGGGCTTGCTTGTGGCAACTGGACTGGCGAGGAGCTGCGTATCCCGCCTCTGAGGTTCAACTACACAGCGGTCAAGGTTGATAAGAGTTTTATAAGCCAGGCGCCGCAAGGGTGCGCAGCCGTTGGAGCCAGACATCCAGTGATGAGAGTGACGTATCAATCCAATTCCGATGGGGTCTCGTACCTGGTTCGACCAAGTTCACTTATCAGTCAGTACTTCGCCGCTGCGGTTTCGGGGGAGGTGTGACGCGCCGAGAGAGAACAACCTATATGGCAGACACTTGCGGGCGCAGGCAGCTGAAAATTCATACACACCAATGTATGTGATTGATGCATACATATCTGTGTTGAATACTTTGCCAGGCCTGGAGAACGGCTACACTGGCAGTAGCACTGTCATGTCATGGCATTTGCTTGGGGTGGCGGTATTAAACGACGAGGAACTCAATATGCCGAGACAGGTTCAGACGCGTTGTACCTTAGTACTCTCTGTTGACGCGAGTTTACTGCACTAGTATGGCGGACACTACGTTTTTCGTTGTTGAGATCCCTAATGATGAGGCACCACCCAAAGCTCAAAGCGGTGTGTCGTCAAGACTCTGGAGGGCAATGCAAGACATCGGCATGAGTGGCCGTGCCCTGGTGACGAGGCGGTCCTCTCCCGGGACACCGCCTGAGGTTAGGGCCCCTTTCCTCAAATCAAACAGTTCCACCTCCCTCTCAAGCAGCCCGTCATCAACCTCCTCTTTCAGGGATCTCACGTTCAGGCGCTCGGCTAAGGGCATGGAGACCACGGTATGAGCTAATCAGCAACGTCCTGCAGCTGGCGGCCTCTATTTGCCTCAAGGCGCAGGCAGCAAGCAGTTCCTGTCGACGGCGGAGACCGCTGCGGCAGCGGAAAGGCAGCACGTGGGCCAGGCATCAAGCAATGTGCTGCCCAAGCCGCAGTTATTTGTTCCTGGCACACGGCCATCTGCACGTGTGCCAGGGTACTTTCCGTGAAGCTGTGCAGTCTGCAGGGGTGGTGGTAATTCGAGCAGTCGGCAAATTTGTGAAGGACCGTCGGTTGCAATGTGCTGTGATGCTGCGGCTCACTGGTGATTTAGTGTCCAGCTCAAGCTGTCAGACTGCAACTGTGGGAACGCTTTGGAACAAATTTTAAATCGACCTGAGCGTGGAGAGGTGGAGTGCTTGTTGGCACCCCTCACTAACTTGTTTCCCAACATCGTGCAATAGAGTTCCGATGCACGCTGTTATTTCATGTGTATGGTGTTGAGTTTGCACATTGTCTCACCAATCAGCTGGCCTGGTTGTCCACGCGCACCTGCGCACATCACTGGTTGACCCGAACCCCACAACTTCCTGAAACACACGCAACTGTACATAAGATATATTTATCCGACTACATTACCGCACTGAGTACTTTTCCGGCCCGTGCGCGTACAGCACTGTCTTATAGTGTTTTTCTTTCACACTATGAGTATCGTGATGCATCCATGGCGTTGCTGCGCTCCTGCTTCCTACTAGGGCCAGAACTTATACTTATGTATACCTGCCTCATATAATATACCGTATATGCAATAGACCGTTAGCCCAGAGGCAGTCGCAAGCCATGGTTTCGGTGCCAGTTGCTTTAAACCACTTTCGCAACAGTGCTTGTACCTGAGAGTGATAGACAATCAGTCAGTAAAATACAATCATATCAGTAACTGACTCACTGTGCCATGCAACTGTAACTGTCTGTTGCCTGTCCTGTGTTCAGCGCTGGTCCCACGACAGTCAGTCCCTGGGCAACTGCCCCAGCCACCAGCGTCACATGGCAGTACTTGAGGGTTTTGGCATGGTTGAAGAGATATGCCTTGCAATTTACTCGCCTTCAACATCCGGCAAGTGAAGGACGGGATAGGTTGGAATGCAAGCCGTGTCCCCACGGCGCGCCCCTGTGGCATGCCCAGCCCGCATGCTGAGAGTTGTTGAACCAAGTTAACTGCTGCCAATGGAACTGACTTGGTGATGCAGCTTACAGCCACTTCTATTGGGGCAGTTGTCAAGTCCAATCCTGTCCAGACCAACAGCTGACAATTAACCTCACCAGCTAGCCTATAGTGCTGCTGGCTGGTGATAAATGCGAAATGCTCTGAACCACACAGGTTTGGTTCATGCTGCGTTAGCTTGGCATCAGGGAGCGGGAGCAGCCCTTCCAAGGTAGCATGCACCGGAGCGCACGGAATGGCTCAGTCCCTTGCCTCGTGTACCTTGGTGTGTTTGCGGTGTTGGTGGTAAGTGATGCCTGGACAGCCCAATTTACCTCTTTGCTTGGTGCATCCATCGTGGGTGGCTGGTTCGTCCGGTCAATCGTGTCACAGCTCTAACACGCTGGTAATCCTGCAGGCAGGAATTGCGGTGGCACTCCAGTCTACGAAATGTTCGCCCGCTTGTCTAGCAGGAACGTGCCATGAGGAGCTGAGAACGTAAGCTGTTTTGCAGACAGTAGCACTATAGCCTGCAAGCAAAACGTCCAGGCAGCAACACGGGCAGCCAAAACGCTTGACCCTTACAAGTGTTTCTTCACTGTGCTGCATACTGTTTGCAGCTGCTTTTGCGCTAAGAATTACACCGGAGTGGACTGCTCAGAGCTTACAAGCAAGGCAGTCCTGCGCCAGCTGTGCGCACGTCACCTGTACCCCACACCCCAGGAGTGCACTGACGAAGCACGCAGCTGCCTAAATGAGTGCAACAAGCGAGGAGTATGTGCCGCTGGGATGTGCATTTGCAACCGCGGTGAGTCACGTGCAGCTACACCCTTGCGTGCACACACGCTCGCAAGGGGAGCCGCTTTCCGACACGCACATGCGTGCACACATGGCACGCAGGCTGGTGGGCCGTGCATCAGCTGTAGGGTCTGGATAGGACAGGCAGGCACCTGAAACGCTGACACGCCGGCGCAACACACCCTGTTTTCTGACCCAGCCACGTCGTGGCGTCTGGGGCAGCGCAGGTATCGGACCCAAATCCCCTGCATCAAAGCATGCGGCGGAGATTGTGGGCTGTGCCACGCACGGGTGTACCGCAACACTTAGCCCATGTGCGCTCGCTCGCACGTACCATCCGCATGCAGGCTTCTATGGCGCGGATTGCTCTCTCTCTCTAGATGCGGAGGGGCGGCCTGAACTACTGGCGGGGCGCGGATACGTGACGCGCCGGAAGCGCCCCTGGATCTACATCTACGAGCTGCCGCCGGACCTCATGGCATGGTGAGTCAGCGCATCACTTCAGTATACTTCGCACAGGGCAGCACGGTCCCAAGGCGGGGCGGAGTGGCGTGACCCGCCCTGCTGCGCTTGCCATGTCTCCCGCGCTGCTTCTGCTGCTCAGCGCCCTCGCTCTGAAGCACCTGACGCGGGAAAGAGCATCAGCATGGGCTTTGTACTTCGTGGTGGCAAACAGCTGGCCGGGAGGGGTTGAAACGTGTGTGCATGTTGTGTGTTTAAGACGCTTTATAGATGATCGATCGGCATCACTCTGCATGACCCCCCTGGAGCCCTACCGAATTTCGCGCCCATGGCCGCCCCCGAGCGCGCGCGCGCGGCCGCTTCGCCTGGGTCGCTTAGTCGCGACCCTGATGCGCCGAGGCCGCGCTTCGGCGCGAGCGGAGGCCGCGCCAATGCGCGGTAATGCGGGCCCCAATCCCGGGCAATTTCGCTCGTCCCACGTGCGAATTGCCCTCAAAACGGCTGTGCTCCGTGCTCCTGCTAAGAGCCCCCCTGTGCAGCCCGGAATTGCCAGGAGCCTGGCAGCAAAGGCTGGCTGGGACCGTCCTGGTATCACCACTGTAAGCTTCTGCTGCTTTCGGGCAGCGCTTTGCACGCACTTCGACAACCCGTGTAGCGATTGCGTGCCAGGGATCCTGGAATTGCCACAAACCTGGCTGTCATTTTTGCCTTATACTTTCCTGATATGCACCACAAGATATGTGGCTGCCCAGAGCTTGATCTCTCTGCTGGCCCTTCCTGCTCGCGAAAACCTCGGGCGGGCGACCTGTCAATCAGGGCGACCCCCCGTTCCCTGAAATCGTCACGATTCCAGCTCGAAAGGCTCTCTCGAACTGCCTTTGTATCTACTACTAAAATAAACAACGCTCTGTGGAACCCCCAAGGTGGAGTCCTGGTTCTGCACCCAAGTATGGTTTCGAACCGTGTGAGCAGGGACCCCTCCTTCCTGAACCTGCCGCACACTTGCCTGATTTCCTACCCCAACCTGCATTTGGTATCCACCGCAACGCTCTGTGCCTGCCTGGCAGCGCTCGCACTCTGCTTGATTGGCCCCTCCAACATTCCTCCCATCCTGCACTGTAAGCACGAGCATAGCACCTGTCGCAGGGATCCCCTGCTACGCAGACTGGGCCTTACAGGCTAGCTACATCTGCCTTTGCAACGAACCGCAACAAAACACGATGTGGCGTTGCTTCCCAGCGCCCCTGGCACCACAAACCCAAAAATCGGCGGGTCAAAATCGCCAGCGCAAAACGCCTGCATGACTCCAGACGACATGGCCTAATGCTGTGCAATCACCTAACCTAAGGCGTCTTCACCCCCCTAGTTGGTGCATACAGCAGCATCCGAAGTCACACTATATCAGCTGAAATCACTGCATCAGCCAAACATGATGGTGCATGCTTCCTGGCGCCTGAGCGAAACGCATGCTGTCGGACTGCACTCCGGTTGCTGCGGTTGCTGCCGTTCCTGCCAGGACCAACACCAAGCGCCTCGACCGCCAAACCCACAACCACTTCTACCAGCGTATCCTCGGCAGCGGCGCCCGCATCGCCGACGGCGACCGTGCGGATTGGTACTACATCCCCGTGCGCCAGCGCAACACGCGCGACGCCCACTTCTTCGACGAGGCGGTGCAGTACGTGCGCAGCGTGTACCCCTGGTTCAACCGCACCCATGGCCACCGCCACTTTGTCATCCACACAGGTGAGTGCTGCCTGAGCTACTTGCGCTAGTGCCCGTTTCCTGCAAGGGATTGAGCTGGTACAGTGCCTGGGTAGTGGAGTGTCGGATGGATAGTTTTGTAGTTAAGCAGCACATCATTGGGATATGCACCTGGAACTATGTGCCCAGCTATGTGCCTGCCTGCACTTGAGCATGTCTGCATTTGACACCAAGACATGGCGGATGCACGACACAGCACCGACACGCCAGACTCCTGGCTGTATGGCACTCAGTATGGCACGATGTCGTGCCCCTTTCTGCATTCTGTAGCGTAGGGCTTGGTGCGCTTTGCCACTGTGATGATTGCCGCCCATGCTTGTTGTTGCAGGGCCAATGGCGGCAACGCTGTGTGTGGCCCAACACCTGTCCCGCTAACCCTGGCACGATGCAGTAGGCTTTCTATGGGTGGCTGCATGCGCCACCCATTGCGCCGCCCTGGACTTCGCTCTTTGCTCCTCGATCTTCTTCGTTGTCCCACGCGCTGCCTGCCACTTGCCAGCCCAGCATGCTGTTGATGTGCCGTCCTGCCAGCCCGCCAGGATGCTGTGCCGCCACGCTGTCGCGCATGCTCGCAGGTGATTTGGGCGCGCGCGAGCTGCTTCCTTCCACGTATAACACGGCAGGCAACGTCACCTTCCTCACCCACTGGGTGAGCGATAGTGATAGATCGCACCAGATGGGCCTGCATGGTGTGGCTGGCATGGCATGGCACATGCGTGGACAGTGCCTGGCTCAGGTAAAGCACGCTTAACGATGCATCTGTTTCTGCAGCCTATGGCGCAGCTGTTCTACATGATCGAGCGGCGCCCACTGATGATGTTCCGTTATCCAGCCACGTATGGCCAGCGTGTCTCCCATAGTGTGACCAATAGGCCATCACTCCTGCCTGGCGGTCAGCGTTATTGATTGATTTGACATCAATGTACTTCATGTGGCCAGCGCGTGCATCGGCGAACAGAAATTTTGAGAAGGGACACGCTGGGTGCATAAAACGACCCACATCGCCCACTGCGACCTGCATCACGCCATTCTACGGCCGACCCCTGCATCATCCCCTCATCCCCCTTTCACCACTGCGCCCCCCCTGCCCTGCTCCCAATAGGGCCTCCACAAGCCGCGCAAGTCGTCCGGGTGGCTGGCGTCGCACCGACCCCTCCTGGACGTCGTCATCCCCGTGTTTGTGTCCCCGGGTCACTTCCGCACGTACGGCTTTGTACACTCCCCGTTGCACCCCAAGGCACGCTCGCTGCGCCTGGGCGGGCAGGTGAGGGCGGGGGCGGCCTCACAGCCTGAGGCCTGCACGATTCATGCACACACATACGGTACCCTTTGCTTGCTTGCCCCTCACCTGCTGCCAAAGGCCTTCTGAGGACATTACAAAATGCACCAGCGTGGTACTGAAGCAAAGGAGTTGTATGCGTAGCCGTCTACGGCTTGCATGTACAAGTGTCGGGTGCAATGTCTCATGCATCGGATGTGTGCGTTTAGCTGTAGAGCAACCACTCGCGAGAAGCACACATGAGACACATGCATACTTGTACGTATGAGTACTGGATGGACACCAGCACCAGCAGCATGTACTTCAGTGCAGCAAATCAATGTAACCTGCGTTGCCAGCCACCGAACTGTCGCAACTGCTGCTGCTGCTGCTGCTGCTCCTGCTGTACGCCACAGAGGCACAAGTTTGCTCTTGCTCGGAACCACACCTTCTTCTTTGCCGGGCGCATCTGTGGGGACCGCAAGCCGCCCCGGGACGACTTCAACTGGCCGCACTGCGGGCCCGGCGGCGAAGGCTACTCCGGCGGAGTGCGTCAGCTGGTAAGGCACAGTGGTGGGCTACCTAGCGCGGAGTCGTCTTGACGTGTTGGCGTCTTTGTGGAGCACGGGCTGAAGTGGTGTTTTGCCACTGTATAAGCTTAGTTAAAGTGTTACCTGGTCAAGCACCAGGGCCAGCACCGTCGTCGTACCGTGACTTGACCAGTTGACCACCGCGAAAGCGTAAACACGTAAACACTACACGGTGCCTTTTGATGTGCTCACACCTGATCATAACAACACCGCATTGGTCATCACAACTGGTTATCCAATCCTGGCAATGTGTGCATGCAGGTACACTATCATCATGCAAACCGAACCGGCTATCACATAGTGCAGTACGACAAACGGTGCGTCACTCGGGGCTCGTTGCCGCCACCTCGTGACGGCGCTGGCTGGTCTGCTGGGGCGGTGACCGGCCCATCACAGGACACCGGCTGCCCATCACTCGCAACACGCACAGGCCTCCCGCCCTCCCTGCTGCTTCAAAGGACTGTCCTGGGACTGAGGCCGATTCCTGCACAACAGCGTTTCTTGATCCATCTGGGGGGAGCATGGGCCGTTTGGCCGACACGCTCCTGATGTAACGCGACATACCACACCATGTCTGAACCACCACACCCGCCGACCGCTTCTGATTTTGCTCATCAAGTAATCCTTTTCCCGCACCATCATCGTGTTGCTTGATGTGCAAGCGTGTAATGTACTTCTCATGCTCGCTTCCCATATGTTTGCCAGGTACGCGTTCTGGCTGCTGGCCTCGCGCTTCTGCTTTGCGCCTCTGGGCGGGGGCCACGGCCAACGACAGATCCTGGTGTCGTTCAGCGGGTGCATACCCGTCTGCATCGCAGGTAACCACAAAGCACATAAACAGCACGACCCCGACGCTTCATTGATCCCAGCCCTGACGCTGTCAGCCACAATGCTGCCATGAACCCCATGCGCTGACAATGCCTTGGTCACAACTGCCTGCTAACTGGAGGTCAGCATTTGCATTGGCGCGTTCTGTGTGCTGTAGCACCGCCACACGTGTGTGTGCGGGGGCTCGGGGAGTCTGCCGTCGTGCCCTGCTTCCATGGCATGCTTCTCTGCCTCAAGGCTTGCTCTGGCATTCCGTACCGCAACCCGTAGCTTACACATGCAATGCTACCACCTCCCAGTGCCTCCCCAAAATGCTCCCAGCACCTGAAACATCCGCATGGGTTGGAGTCATTTTGTCATAGATGATCACTTGAGCCTGGCTGTTTGCATGTACATGTCATCAGACAACGTGTACGAGCCTTTTGAGCCGGCGCTGGACTGGTCCCAGTTCGCCGTGCGCCCGCCCGAGAGCGACATCCCGCGCCTGCACACCATCCTCGACAGCATCACGCAACAGCAGCAGCAGCTCACCGACATGCAGGTGGGCGCCTGCCACGTAACGTGCTGACATGCATACAGGTATTCATCATGCAGCGGATGAGCATGGGCGTGATGCCTGCGCATGTCTTGCTTTAGCCTGCTCTAGGGAACACGGTGGCATGCTTGCCTGGCCCGACACCTTCGCTGGCACGCGTGATGCCTTTCAGGTTGATTGCGAATGGATGATGCAGTTATCAGTTATGCATGCCTAATACCGGTAGGCCTTTGAGCCACATCACCATATCTCACGCACACAGCCGCTATCGGCTGTTACCTGCATCTGGCAGGCTCCAGGGAATGGAGCGCCAAGCCCTGCCTCCATACTTAGCGCGGACACTTAATGCTGTGCACCTGGACATACACCTGTACCGCTCTTATGATTTACTCATCGCTCAACCGTCCAATACCAATGCTTGTGCCTAAAGCATAGAGCCATCAAGTCCGAACTGTACACTATGTACGATAGTACCGTGTGTCAGTATGTGGTATACCCGAGCCGTATTCTCAACATCCTCCCTGCAGAACGCGCTGCGCTGCGCGGCGCAGCACTTTGTGTACGCGGGCATCACCGGCGCCTTCCTGGGCGAGGACGCCCGCTACGACGCCTTCGAGACGACGCTGGAGGTGCTGCGCATGAAGGCGGACTACCCACGCGCGCGCCAGGAGGACTACAGGCGCCTCGACCCCGCCTTCGCCGCGTTCATGAACTGCGGGGGCGAGACCATGGCACAGGTGAGGCCGCAGCGGCCGGACACATATGTATTGTGTGCTGGCCTGCTTGGTGAATCGACGAGGCAACTCAGGCAGTACGTTTGTATCAGGATCTGCTGGATGTGTGACTTCCTTCCTGCTCATGACCTGTCGCACGTGCACTGCAATCGGCCTTGCGCTGCTCGTCTCGTCACCAATCACCCGCACCCCCACGCCCACGCTTGTGTACTGTGTTTGGCAACGTGCAAACGCTACTTTGCTGGGGGTGCATGCGCGCAGGGGGGAGCGGCGCTAGCACGGCCCATCCCGTTCGGCCGGGGCGCCATCTCATTCAGCGGCGGGGGGGTATGGAGGCCCCCGCAGCGGCCACGCGCGGCCGGCGGCCCGGCATCAGTGACAGAGGCCGTGTATGACGACGACGACATGACACAGGCTGTCCAAAAGCGGCCTGGAGCGCCTGGAACAGGAGACGCAGCAGCAGCACCGTCCGGCGCAGCAGCGCAGACATCGGCGTCAGTAGGGCTGGAAGGGGGTGGTGGGGAAGCGGGAGGTGGGAGACGCCGTAGGCTAACAGCAGGGCATGGGCTCTGTAGAAAGCCAGCCGGTGCGGGCATCTCACCATGTTTGCCTTTCTGGCAAGCACGCAGCCTTGGTACCCTGCCCTCAGGGTCTTTTAGCGGGCAACAAGCAGGAGCATATGCCTTGTACCGGCAGGCCTCTGGAGTGCAGCACAGCCGCTCGTTGCTGCAACATCGTAGCAGTGCGGATGAGGCTCAGCAACCCGAGGCAGAGCCGCTGACAGCAGGTCGTGAGGGGCCTGCGGGTGTACTGCAGGAGCTTGCCACCGAAACCATAGAAGCGCAGGATGTACAGGATACGCTCAGGCAGCGGCGACGGCGGCGGCGGCGCGATGCCATCGACGGTGCAGACGCCAACGCTGGCGGCGGCGGTGGCGGCGTTGCTGGTTCTGCCAGGGGCGACCTGAATAATGCCGGCGGTGGCGGACCGGGCGGAAGGGCTGGCGGGAAGCGCAGGAAACGCATGCGGGGTGATGGCGCTGTGCTGTCGCCTGTCACTGGGCCCGCCTCAATCAGGGACCAGACCAGGCTTGATCAACCCGCGCTTGCTCCCGAAGCATCGGCAGCGCTGCCACAGTTGGCGGTTGACGGCAGCCTGGGCAACAGCACTGCCGCAGTGGCTGCAGGGGTGAACGGTCAGGCGGGCAGCATACTGGGCCCCA
Organism: Chlamydomonas asymmetrica; assembly: GCA_001662385.1. NCBI lineage: Eukaryota > Viridiplantae > Chlorophyta > Chlorophyceae > Chlamydomonadales > Chlamydomonadaceae > Chlamydomonas > Chlamydomonas asymmetrica. The sequence goes on along the minus strand of BDDA01000225.1, from coordinate 82,401 downwards.
CTCACATAGCCGGCCAGCGCTCAATTGCTGCCAACGCGTTCTTGACCTACATCCTGGCGCAGACGACCGCTCAGGAGCGCACCATCACGGGCACCGCGGCAGGACTCCATGGCGGCGGCGGCAGCAACGCAGTGGGCGGCAGCGGCAAGCGCAACCGTATAGGCAGAGCGGACGACGAAGACGTGGCCCAAGCAGAGGGATTGGTCCTCAGGACCGGGCCTGTGATTCCCTATGCGCCCACGCATGGCTTCTCGGGGTCTGGGTACCTGTGCAGCCACTCCTTCTTTGATTCGGTGCCTATGTCGTGCGAGGTGTTCATGCGGCGCAGCAGCCTGACGATGTTCATCCCGGGCGGCGCGATGTGCGCCAAGCGCTGGGGCGACCTGGCCGCATGCCCGCGCCCCTGGCCGTGACGGTTGCACGGGGAGCAAGCATGCCTGCATGCCACGCACACGTGTGTGCGTACATGGACAAATTGGACACTGTAGCGCATGGGCACACACGGGAATCACACTGCATGGAGTGCATGGCCCCACGAGAACTTCTTACTGACGCACGTGCGTGTGTGCATTGCGCACGTCGTATGTGCGCGTTTGTCTGCGCATTTGTGTGTGTGCGCTGCGCGTTGGGTGCGTATGGCGGCAGGGTTCATGACGTGGAGTTCGAATTACAAACGCAGTTTGGCCCATACGCACCGAGGTTGGCCTTATGTGGACTAGACCGCTGGCCCGTGCTCGGTGAGACGTGAGGTTATCCTGCATTATCACTGCACACCATGCCTCACTGGGTGCTGGCAAACTGCTCAAACACAACCTCAGCACCTGCCAGCACATGCACCCGCGCCTCAGCAGCAGAGCGCCCTCACAGCAAGGTAGCGTCTCGGAAGCGATCAATAGATCGTCGTGTGATATCGAACCGTGATCATGTTTTGACCCACATCGCAAGCTTCATGGAGGATCTGCAGTCATACATTGCATGTGGTGCATGGCATTGCAGCGTCGATGCCAAGCGCAGTCAACTTTGCAGGTATGCAGACGCACAAGACAGGTGCAGAGGCATTCGTCCAACATATACAGCAACAATGAAGCTTTTGCAACAGCACTCGGTTCAGCAAGTGGCAAGCGGGCAGTCAGCGCGACTGCCGTTGTGGCGCCCCTGCCCACACAACCAAGTCCAGCATAGCTTCCAACGTAGCTTGAATGCCAACCGGCGTGAGACTCAATGCGCTGGCACTGCGGACAAGCAAGCACTAAACGGGGCGCCAGCGGACCAGGAGCAGCGTTTGCGCACCATCCCTGGCATAGAACCTTCAGCGCTTGCACGCCGAAGGCTGTTGGCTGGTGCAGCCGCCCTGGTTGGGAGTGCAGGCTTGTCACTCCAAGTCTGCCCAACAGTATTTGCCGAGGATTTTCTGGAGACCTCAGCGTCCAGTTCTGAAAGCGCTGCCACACCCGTTTCAGCGGAACCAGATACCACAATAACACACAAGGTCCGTTTTCCTTCAGCCTGCGTGCACTGGCCTGCTATCTGCAACTCGAATTGCTTTGCAGGATATGACATGAAAGCAGTAATCGGACCTATGACTGCCTTGCTTTTCTTGGGCTGACTGCTGCAGGTGTATTTCGAGGTCGGGATAGCGGACAGTGCACTGAAGAAACCTGGGGAGAGGACTATCGGCGACAAGACCATTATCCCTAAAGCCAACCCTGTTGGCAGGATTGTACTCGGTAAGTGGGTTACGTGTGCGCAGCGTGGCAGGCTTCACCGGCGCGAGTGGCGTCAGCAGCTACTGACTGACTGCAACTTGTCCACCTGCACATTGCAAGCGTGCTGTAGCCTGCGTTAGAGGGTTTATGTACAAAGTCCATCGCAGCCGAAAAGTGCAGTGTCGTGCTGAGACGGGGTCGGTGAGGCCTTGTCGTGGGGCATGCGGGTGGATGGTCGCAAAGCACCTGGCTGACCGGACGCCCAGGTAAAGGGCTGGCACTTTGCACTTGCAAACACACGTGGGGTAGTTTCCAGGCTGCTGCCCTTGACATGCAGGCGAATGCAGCCGCATGCCGAAGCGCCCGCAGCAGTACCGCAGCATGCAGGGACAGCTCACCCACACACGCTATAGCTCGACATTTGGGAATCCACAACCTCTTGCAGCACACCTGCCTGCCAGTGTTGTCGCTCTTGCGTTGGCGTCCGCCTGCACACCGCACGCACCGCCTTGGACTTGCCAGCGGTGCAGGCCGCGCAGTCGCTCTGACTCTGCGGACATGCCTCACACCAAGTGTTGGCATGAGGCATGTACCACCACATCACCAATTCACCATATATCACCATGTACGGTTCATGAACATGCTGGCGCGCTGCTCCCTGCCATCCCCGGCCGACAGGGCTGTACGGCAACGCTGCGCCCGGCACCGTGGCGACCTTCCTGCAGCTGGTGCAGGAGGGCTACCTGGACGGATCCGTCTTCTCACGCATCCTGCCAGGTACACCATCCGCATACCACCCAACCCAACCAGCATCCACCTCTGTTGACACGTTGCTGGTGACACCGGTGTTTCGGGACATGCTGCAGGCCTTGCCGTTCCCAGCTCCCCATGTGGGCTGAGCAAGGGGGCATTGGGCCTGTACGCTCCTGGTTCGATACCAGTACAATTGTGTGTGTGTGTGTGTGTACACGGAGCACACGTCCTCGCTGCCCGGGGGCTTGGTTTTCGCTGGCACAGCACGGCACGCAGCATGTGCGCAAGTGCCGCATGTATTGACGAATCAATGGTACCTGTGCGTGAGGGCCTGCTGGCCGCCGGCTTCTGTCAGCCAGCCTTGGCGTCGTACTGCCTTGCTTGTTACGTCGCCTGCTAACCACCCTAACTGCTCAGTCAAGTGCCATCCTCCACAGTACCGGAAGTTGAGTGATTGGTGAGGCCGTTCACTGCCTGAGAGCCATGCTTCCAGCATGCTTCAATACTTATAGTTGTAGGGATACGGTATCGAGACTCACTGTGCTGTGTGTGTTTGCCCGCGACATATGCACATACGTGGTGTGTGGTGTGTTGTTTTGTGGTGTGCACTTGTGCTTTGGGTCACAGGCGAGTACCTGGTTGCCGGGCGCCAGGGCACGCGGCGCCAGGGCGAGGTGGAGCTGCCCAAGGACTTCCCCAGCAACCCCGACCTGCTGGCCTCATCCAGCTTCAGGCTGAGGCACAGCCGCCCCGGCACGCTCTCGCTCAACCTCAGCGACAGCGACGAAGACCCCCAGGTAGGCGCTACAGAGCAAGATTCCTGTGGAGCCATGGCCCTCGAGCCTGCTGTTGGTACGGCATGAGTGTTGTCGTGCACTGTCAACGTTCCGCGGTGCTGTGATCACCGTTACACACTGCAAGCTGATGCGTCAAGCGATTTGCCGCCCACCTCCGCTTGGTTATTTCGCTTCTCTTGGCCGCTTGCACGTATACCCTTGTATCCTGGTCCAGCGTTCTGCCTTGCAAACCATGCCCCTTCGTCCGGTGCGCTGTCGTCAGCTCCCGCCCGCCCACTGCACATTCCGTGTGAAATGTGGAACCCATGCACCCCTGTGTGCCATAAGCCCATAATCTCAAAACATCACACGCACACTTTGTCGGTGCCAGGCTTTGTCCACTGGGCAATGGGTGTGGAACCCATAATGACTTCAGCCTGAAGAGTTCATGAGATGTTTTCCGCCCTGATTGTGCTGCACTCACCCCCCACACCCATCCTCAACACCGCATTCCCCTACTGCAGGTCAAGGCGCGCGCCAACTACCGCAACATCGAGTTCCTCATCACCACGGGCCCCGGGCCCGTGCCGCGCCTCGACGGCACCAACATCGTGTTTGGCCGCCTGCTGGAGGGCTTCTCCGTCGTCAACGCCATCACCGCCGTGCCCACCTTCACGCCCGATGAGCGAGGCCGCGCGCTCAACATGTTCGCATCGGCCATCGGCGACGACCGCGCGGAGGCGGTACGGCGCAAGTACGGCCGGCCGCTCAAGGCCGTTGTCATCATGTCGACAGGCGTGCTGGAGGGGTGACAGGCGTGACACGGCTGTCGTTCTCACCTTCTCGGGAAACTTGCAAAATATTGATACGGTGCAACGAGCGAGCGGTGGTGGGCAGTGGTGAACACCTGCGTGATGGACCGTAACACATGCAGAGCTTGATGCAGACTGACTCTGCATGCGTGCATCTTGCATTGGCAATAGCCCTGTCGCTGCATGTTTTGTTGTGCAGTTCGGTGTCAACGTGATGCGCGTGCAAGGGTGTTGGCCCCTGCTGACCGGACCATACTCTCGCTGATGATGTGAGCGCATCGGCATGGCAAGGCGGCATGCAATGCATGCTGGAACACGCCTGCTGAGCGAGCGAGCTGATGGTGGCAGGCGGCGTGTGTATAATGCGGTAACACGGTTCCTGTGCATCAATCTTTGCAGGGCCATGGCCAGGTACTAAGATAGTCTGGTGCCACAGCTCTGTCAGCAGAGGCCCCAGCTGCAGCTAGCGGTTACTGCACCGCGTGCACTGCGGGCAGCCTGGCACAGCCGTCTGCAATACGCCTGCGACCGCCATGCCCTCATAGGAATGTGGCATCAAGTGCAAGGCAGTGTCCAATCACAGGGATGGGCCGCACAGCACATGGCACCTGGGTCTGCGTGCGACTTGTCAGCAAGGGCCTGCGCATCACGGCCTGTGGCTGCGCCTGAGCCAGCCCTTACATACGGCTGGTGTCGCTGGAGACCGTCAGTTTAACGGTCTGTGGTGCGTGGACCTGTGTGTGTACTGCAGCCACTGATGATCATGCATGCGTGTTGCCCAGTGATGTTCTGCATATGGACATGGACGCATTGTGCTGTTCACGAAGCCAAGTTGGACAGCGTTGCAGTTTGTGGCCGAAAGCGGTTCCGTAAGCGGCTCCAGCCCAGTCCTGCCCCTGGAGTGGCCATAAGGGATTCAGGGTACATGTGTCCTGGCGTAACTCGACTCTGCATCTAGTAACCTCTTGGCGAGTCTTACAGTGGCCTGCCATGGGTTCAGCTTGGGTTGCAGTGCTTGGCCATATCGCATGACACGTGCACGACGCTGCCTGAGGCTGACAGGGTGTCATCCCTTGCCTTCCGCATCACTAGGAAGGCACAGGGGCGTGTGTGACCACATGAGCGAGGCCCAGCACTCCGCAGTCAATGCCATCCCATAGACCACACAGCGTGAACGACAGCATTCAAGCCACACATCCACTTAAACTCGGAGTCTGCATCAGGTAAGGACATCTGAGCAACGCAATCACTAGTAAACCCCATCAGCACCGCACACACATTGCACTGCTGCCTCCTGCATTGGAGGCTCAAGCATCCCACATGGCAGCATGGCATTACCGCATGTAATGGTACCGAGTTCACTGAGTGCTCAACTTGAGGGGAGTGCAAGCCTCAGCTGGAAAGTTCAGAAGCTTGTGAGCTTCTAAGGCATTATAATGTCATAGATAGGTCCAGATGAGGCTGTGACACGCACACTATGCTGGAAGTGAGGTGAGGGCTGGTGGGATGCGACGCTGCCGTATTTGCCGCCACCCTGTTGCGAGGCAGCGTTTGTGGCATCCAGCGCACGGTGCAGCTCACTGTAAAACTGCTCTACAGCGCGGCTGCCACCTCCATCGGGCCCTTCATCGTAAGCGCTGCAGCAGCACCGCATATCCAAATGCTCAAATGCCATGACACCATACGCGCGCTGCTCGCCCGCCTGGAGCGTCGGCGCTGGTGGTTCTGACGCAGATGGGAAACTCCTTGGCGCCTGCTGCACCCGCTGCGGAGAGGCAGCCGCAGCTGCGGCTACCACAATTGCATCCAATAGCGCACAAAGCACACCGCGCATGCCCGCCTCTCCCATGCCAGAGTTGAGCGCCAACCCGAGGCTGCGGAGGTACCGCAACCCACCCCCGGTCGTGCCAAACGCCCACGATGCGATCGCTGTGGCGCCCGCGGGCCCCAGAAGGTTGTTTGCAAGGCTCAGGCTGGTGAGGCGAGGCAGGCACGGCAGCGCCTGGCGCGCCAACAGCTCCGCACCAGCGTCGCTGATGCAGTTGCCCTGGAGCGTCAGCTCCTGCAAGCCAGCCAGGCGGTGCCACACGCCCGCGTCGGTGAATGCACAAATCAAGTGATCCCCGCCGCTGCTGCTGCCCGGCGATGGCGAGATGACACACCGAACGATTTTCAACGACTCAAGCTGCGCCGCGACGCCGCTGCTTGCCAGGGCCGATGATAGGGCACTGACGCCGTTAGGGGAGCTGAGGTCTAGGTACGTCAGGTTTATGTGCTTCAGGGAAGGCAGTGGTGAAGTCGATGCTTTAGTGAGGGCGGGAAGGCTGCTGCCAGGTTGGGCTGTATGGGGGCCCGGAGATGCAGGTGGTGGTACTATCGCCCCGACTTGTACCTCTTGAGCCTGAGGCGACACCACTGCTGCGGGGTCAGCTTCCGCTGCGGGGCTCGCTCCAGCCTGCGGAGACATATTCGGGGATGCTGCGCTCTTATTCGCAGGTCGCCCGCTGTCACTGTCATTGACCCTGACGGTGCAGTTGCCAAAATTAACGCATGCAGGAGAGGAAGTCAGCCGCAGGAGGGCCGCGAAGCAGACGGGGTGCCGTACAGCGCCCTGACGGTCCGTGACGCTCTTGCGCACGGTGAGCGATGTGAGTGACGGCAGCAAGGCGATGCTGCACAGCAGCTCGTGGTGAGAGTGCGCAGCTTGTTGGTTCCCCGCAGTGTCATGCCCCATGCATGCACCATCACCAGGCACGGCAGCGTTGACGGGCTGCTGCTGCGTGGAGGGCGTGGATGTTGTCGTCGGAACGCGGCACTCCAAGGACAAGCGCGTCAGGCGTGTGAGGGCCCGTAGCGCCATCGCCAGGGCCGCATCTGCTGACGCGGCCCTGGAGCAATGCTGATGCTGTTGTGCTGCCCCCAGCAGCCGCTCTGCAGTAATTGCTGTTGGAGCCAACGTGTCGCAGCACTCACAAGCGTCTTCAGGGCAGGCAGGGTGGTCGCCTATAGTCAGGCAGGTGATTTGGGTCGCGGCCGCCAGGGCCCCATAGAAGAGATTCAATTCCAGCCTGTTTGCTTGCGAGCAATCAGGCACAATCACCAGCGTGCGCAGGGCCGACGCGGAAAGCAGCGCTGCATGAAGGGTGCGGCAAACTGCAGGGACCCAGATCGGCAGGTGGCGTATGTCGAGGGTTTTAAGCGAGGCGTGTAGGGTGTGTGTGCAGTGGAAGATGCCTGCTGTGGCGTGGACGAGCTTGGCCGCGGGTGGCAGGTCCAAGCAGGCGCCACCGCCGTTTAGTGGTGCAATCGGACCCAGATAGCTGTCGAACCACACCTCTGACATGAGACCGCTGTCGACCACGAGCCGTCGCAGTCCTTTGCAGGTAGACGCCAGTGCGCGTTGGTCTTGACGGGACAGCAGGTCAAAGAGGTAATGCTTGAGATCCCACAGCGGCAGTTGCAGGAAGGCTTCAACCATTGCCGGAGTGTGAGAGCCCATGCTGTGTGCTGTGCGGCGTGCTGTGTTAGCATCGTCCGACCCGTTAGTGCGCTGTGTCTGCAGGTTGCTTGCGTTTGACCCCAGGCATATTGATGTTGAATGAGGACTGGTTAGAGCTGCAATCAGTGCAAACAGTGTGAGCGTTCGGGCATGCGCGGTGAGTCGGAGCGGTTGGCCAGGACGGTGCCAGGAAACAAGGCGTCCATGTACAACAGTGTGGATTTTTCCTTATCAAGTGTGCCTGCAAATACTTACCTAAACGCATACTTGTGGCAGGAACACGTGGTGGCTCCGTTGGCTCCCTCCAGGCCTGCCCCTTCCTCGCGGCTTCCTGCTGGTAGCGTGCGCTGAATGCCGCCAAGGAAGTGTCCAGCTCAGAGAGGTCACAAGCTGGACCGTCTTGCACTGCCTGCGGGTTCCATAGCGTCATACATACGATGTTAAGCACTGACACACCCGTTTGTAGGGTCTCGGCAGGGTCGCTTGCAACTCGCTACGTTCAGCCACACCTGCTGAAGCGTCTGTGTAAGGGCACTCCACCTTGAAACCGCCATCGCCTGAAATAGAGTGAGGCTTGAGCAGGCCTGCAGATGTCTGGAAGCCGAGGTTGCAGTGCTGCAGCGCTTTTTTGTATCAATGAATTTTAACAGAGTAATGTGTATGAGGCGGATGGAATATGTGTGCGTTATGTGTGCATTTGTGTGATTGCGTGCATGTGAAAAGCTGGGACAAGTGCTGTGTTGGGGTGGGACGGGTCGACAAAGGGGCGACAAACTCAGCCGCGCGCTAGAATGCTTGGGGGAGGATGTCACACAATGCTTTGGGATCGCACTGCCCGGCAGTGCCCCAACCTGTCGTCGGGCTTCCACTTCAGCAGCCAGGCCTCCAAGCAACACTGCATGCACCCAGGTGCAATGTGAGCATTTTGGCCCATCCGCTGAACGGCCACAAAAGCAATTCAGAGCCATTAAGGCTGCCTTCCCTCTTAAATGCACGAGTGCATGCCACACGCACATGCAGGTGAGTAACATGTACACATAGGACGGTTGAGCTAGGGATAGCGCAAGCCGCCTGCGTTCGTATCTATTGGTACACGCGAGGGCTGCCTTTGCAGAGAGGAGCGTGGCGAGACCACCCCGGCTAGCCCAGGCAGATCACAACGAAGTTGGATCTCCGAGCCGCCGCTGCCCTAACGGGCTATGACTTTTGTGGCCAGCATGGTTCTACTCGCATGAGGCCAGCTGGGCCTCCTTGATGATTGCCGCGGGCAGCGCTGCTGACGCTGCTGCTTTGTCACGGGCGGCGTCCGCCGACGCGGGCGGCGGCGCGTACGCCCTGTGGTAGCCCAGCATGCGCTCCAGGAGGGACAGGTGCTTGGGGTTGACCGCCTCGCCCGCGTAGCCGTCGTGAGCGCCATCGACGATCGCCAGCCAGCGCCTGTCACCCTCCCGAAGATCGAGGCCGGTGAGGTCAGGGATGGTGATGAGCGTGCAGACAACGCCTGCCAGGCCGCAGAAGGCGCTGATCCAGAACTTGCCACGGTTGTCGACCAGGTTGAAGACCACGCCGGCCACCAGCGCGCCGGCCTTGCCGATGGCGGCGGAGAAGCCGTGGCACATGGAGCGCACCTCCGTGGGGGCCAGCTCAGCGGGCAGCAGCCAGGTGGTGGCGTTGGGGCCAAACTGCGGCAGCAGCAGGGGAACATGTGGGGGGTGAGGAGGCGGGCCCGTTGTGTGGTGTTGAGCAAGCGGTGTGGATGGGTCCAAGCGGACCGTTATCCATTCGGGGGTCCAGGGGTTAGCATGCTGCAAATAGTGCTGTGGAAATGTATGGCTTTGCGGTGCACCTCCAGCACCGCTGGGCTGTCAAGCATCCACCCACATGTGTACCCCTCACCTGAGATACACAGACCTGCAGGCTGCACAAGCAAGTCGTCCCCCACCACAGCACCACACCCCTGCGTCTGCCTCACACCCACGCACCTGTCCCCAGAAGCTGCTGAAATAGTAAAGGAACTGGAACGCGTGGATCCACTCGGGCGTGGTCAGAGCCTCATAATGCACCGCGCAGATCAGGAAGAGCGCGAAGATCCATGCGAACCCCATCATCTGCATGCGCATGCGGCCCATCCACGGGCGATCGATGGTGAAGGCGGCGAAGTAGTATCCGACGAGCGCAACCGTGCTGTTGAGGGCGGTCCATTCCAACACCTGAATCAGGTTGGCCTCAGGGTTAATAATCTTGATGAAGGTGGACTGGAAGAGCTTGTTGCCGTAGAAGGCAAAATCCCACACGAACCAGCTGAGGGCGGTGCCGCCGATGCGGTGCCAGTGGTACTTCATGAGCAGGCCCAGCTTCTTCGTGCCAAAGCCGGCGGTCTCGGTGCCTGCAAACCCACAACACCCATCTGCCTGAATGCTCGGCAGTCGGCACCCCCTCACGCGGGGCAGTCATGATGGCAGCGCTCATTGCCATCCTTTCCTTGTGCATGCATCATCATGTGAGTAGGGATGAGCAGGCAGCATGCATGCTGTGGACGATGAGTTTCACATTGTGGAAGCGCAATCTGCATTGCCCCCTCCCACGTGCCCTGTTGGCCTGCAATAATGCCCCTATCCTACGGCCAGGTACTCTTACATCAGGTGTGTGCAGTTTGTCGTGCCCTGGTTCCCCCTACACTGCGCTCCCAGTTGCTCACCCATGGTCTTGAGCGCCTCCTTTTTGCCCGTCCACACCTTGCTCTCCGCCAGGAAGAACAGGCGGTACGCGAGGATGGCGGTGAGCGGGATGAGGCCGATCGCGTACGACAGGCGCCAGGTGATGTTGAGCTTGTGGGGGTCGTACACCGGGCCGTACTGGCCGAGCCCCGCCATGATGGCCAGGATCACAAACGTGTTGATCAGGTTGCCCCTGCAGGGGAAGGGGAGGTGTGCGGGACAGACTTGGACCACATTTTGGGGCACGGTTTGGGGTGCCTACATCACCCAAGCGCACATACTGCATGCGCATTGAATGCTGCCAAGGTGCAGGCACCTGTTGGCAATCCTATTTGGAGCGCAATTGGGCGCTCCTCATCCCGCAGAAACGGAGCTCGGTGCTGGATGGCATGCGTCGTCCGATACACCATACTGCACATGGTGTATGTGCAATCCGCTCGAGGGAGTGCATGTGCTGACTCCAGCACTCACCAGCCCTGCATGCTGAAGACCAGCACGACCGTCTCGCCCCGCTTCTTGGCCAGCTGCTGCGTGGACTCTGCACGCTCGTTGGCAGAGCTGGAGGCCACCGGATACTCGCCACCCACACCGATGCCGAAGATGAACTGGACGATGCAGAACATGAGGAATATGGCGTAGTCGCTGGGGCCATCAGAGGCAGCAATCAGGATGCCACCTGCACATATTGCATGCAGAGCGAGTGTGTGAATGTGATTTGGAAGGAGAAGTTCACGAAGAGTACCAAGGCGACGGTTATGGAGAAGGCAAAAGAGCGTGCCGAGGAGTACGCAAAGCAGAGCAGTGTGGCCTCTGCCTAAGGCCGCTTCGCTTCTGCCGCCTTAGCTTCTGTCGCTGTTGGTTGTGTCTGCCTGCCTGCGTTGCCGCACTGGTTATTGACCGTTCATCGCTATCAAGCAGCGAGCTGACCATGTTTGAACACAGTGCATGCCATGCAGATGCATCACAAAACGCACAAATCGTCTGCGGTTATAATGAGTCACATCTTTATTCTTTCCCTTAGGGCCAGAGAGGGGGCAGGGCACGCGTGCAGTGAGGTGCAGCGGGCGACGGCTGGCATCTGCTGCGCTGTGCTTTCACGACTCACCAACCACCATGGTGCCGGCGGTGGCGACCGACCCCCATTTACGGCCTATGCGGTCAGACAGGAAGCCCAGCACGAGCTGTCCGAATATGATCCCGCAGACTTGTGTGTAGGTGATGGAGTCGGCAAGCGTGATGGGGCAGGACGTGTGTGTCACCCAGCAGTCGGGGTAGGCCTTCTTCCAAATGGCTGCAAGTGTGCAGGCAAGATCAGTGTAGATTTGCATGCTAAGCGCCAGTGTACAAGAACAAGTTTTGAACACGGCAGTTGATTTGACAAACCAACGGTGCCGTTCCCACTGACTCACACGAAAGGTTACCCACAGCGAACACAAAGTACCTGCAAGCGTAGAAGTTGCATATTAGTATATTATACGCCAGTTGGGTTCAATACAACGGCCTCCACAATCAGACGATTATTTCAGGCTGATGTTAAAACAAGCCCAGGGCCTTGTTGCAAACGGGTTGCAAACTCACGCCTCTGAGAACATGCCCATGCCTGGTATGATGAACGATAGGAGCCATCGGAACAGCCTGCTGGTTTATGGAGGATGGAGCAGCACACCACAGTCACACAGTCACACAGCAGCAGCAGCAGTTCGCATACTGCGCAGCAGTTGGTCGGGTCAGAGCACCGCACAGGACAAAACGAGACTGCGGCGCCAGTTGCGTGGAAGCCAAGCTGTGATAATTAGTTCAATCAACACCCATTCATTTGTATGCATATTGGCGTGCCGAGCCCAAGGCAACCACCCCAGGGCCTGTTCGTGCTGCCAGCCTCGTGCATAGTTGAAGGGGAAAGCTTGAGCCAAAGAAGAGCACCATGACAAGGTATTCAGTTGCAAGACTGAAATAAGCATACTGATACCTCACCTGACTATGGGGTAGGCCTTCCAGGCTGGCTCATCCTGCCTCACCTCCTCCACGGCATACGAGCTCACCAGCGAGTTCTCAGCAGCACTGCTGGCGCTCCTTGAAGCGTTTGCTGTAGAAGGCATTTGGGAAATATCTGCTAGCGATGTAATTTCCTTTCACCGTGGTTGATGATTCAGTGGTGCCGCCCGCTCAGAGTAATCACGTCCTTTGCCAACAAGAACCGCCGCAGCCTGGGTAATCCAGGCTGAAAGAGTACAGAGATAGTGCGTTTGTGATTGGTCCTGGGATATGATAACGTGCACGCTCTTTTATAACTAGCCTGTTGGTTGGCCCTGTATGCTGACGGTCACTCTCTTGTCAGCTCACTTACCATGAGTCAATCCGCGTGACAGCATATTCTCGTGTTGGTTCAGGTTACCTTCTACTTGTAAGTGACTCAGCATCGTCACTGCAGTATGAACCTCAAAGGCAGGGTGTTTGCATACTATTGCCGTAAGGCGGCGTAAGCACTTACTGAACACATCGGTTGGTGATTGAGTGGTCCTTTGCAATTGCAAGGACGACAGCGTCCCGCGAACACAAACAGAATGCGTCACGTTGGCAAACCTGTGTGGCATCGGCAAGTGTGGCGCAGATGCAAGATAATTTGCAGGATGGGGCTTGTGCATTCCTCAGCACCGGCATGCCGTGTGATGCGCATGGGGTGCTGGTGTCCTGGGAACGGTCAGTGCGCTGCGCCTGACTGCTTGCTTGCGTGCAGGTCAAGGCCTGTCGATGTTGGCTGGTGGCTGGGTAGAGCAGCACGAAGTGCAAACAAAGTGAGCAAGCGCACAACGGGCAATGTCAGTCGGCTGGTTGGCAATCGGCGTCAGGGCGGTTGGCCCTGTAAGCTTGAGCGAGGCAGCACACAAACCCACAGCATGGGAAGCACTCTACATGCAGGCACACTGCGCGGTGCAACTTGCATCCAGCGCAAGCAGGTTTACCAACGCAGGTTGGGTAAGGCGCAGGCGAGCACAGTCGGTATGCAACAGTTCACTGCAAGCAGTCGTATCCTGTGTGTGTGTGGCCCTCTGTGGGTAGCATGGTGCTCCCTGGGGGGGGGTACGTGGGCCTGCCGAAATGGTTTTGTGCAGGGGGCACCGCCATGGCGCGATGCTCTCAACGGCTCCCAAGCAATCAGGTAACAGCTTCCGGTCAATGGCATGAGGCGCATGGTGGATTCACAAGGTCCATGCTGTTCGCATGATTGGGCTGTTGGTGCAGTGGGCGCATCAGGGCCCGTCATGAGGCACACACGGGTGCGTGCAGCCTGTGTGCCACTTTCAGCCGGGACCCCAAATGGCGCTGTGAATGCCAAGCCACAGCTTGCCAACAGAAGCGTGCTCGGCCCGACTGCGTGTTCGTTCCAACCCCAAAACCCTGATGGCCGCCAACACCACTCAGGTTATTTGGTAAGCAGTGATTGCATTAGGCCGTATTTGCAGCCTCTGTCCAGTCACGCATCATTCGTCATCGTCATCGTCATCATATTCCTCTTCGTCCCCCTCCTGAAGCGCCTGCTTCTTGCCGCCGCCGCCGCGCCTGCTGCTCCCGCCAGCGCCCTCCCCGCCGCTGCGGCTGCCCCCCGCTCCGGAACCACCGGAACCACCGCCGCCTCCACCCTCGCCATGGATGGCGCGCTGTACCGCAGTCACCTTGAGGTCCTCCTCGTCAGTGAGATCCAGATCCTCGTCATCGTCCTCGTCATCGCCTACGTAATCGGGCTCGTCCTCGTCATCATCCTCGTCCAAGCCCCCCGCAAACTCATCGTCTGCAGGCAGGCAGGCAGGTAGGTGGAGCCGATCTTGCATGACACGACGTTTGCAGCGACCACTGGACTGGCTCAACGCCACACACCATTTGCGCGACAGCTCAACAGCACACCCCACCCACGCACGTAGCGTGGCCAACGCACCCACTGACCCAGTCGCACCCACACGCTCACAAATGACGCCAACACACATTCTAAACTACTAGAAGGCACACCAACAAGAACCCTAACGCTTTCCCGCACTACCGTACCTAAGAGCACATGCAGGTGATGTCGCACAATGCTCTCACCCCCTCAATGCGCTCAACCCCTTCCTGCTCTCTGTGACACACTCGCATGCACACCCGCACACTCGCACGCGTGCATGCGCACCTGCAGCATTGCTGGGACCCGCAGCGCTGGGGTCCCGTCGAGGGCGCTTGCCAGGCCGCCGTCTGCATACCAAAACATGCAAGATGCCATGCACACACGCAAGCGCAGCAGCAGCGCCACACATCAGCAACAATAACTGTTACCTGCACATCAGGCAGTGTTGTTGTTGGCTGTGGACGCAAACGCTCAACCGTGCGGGTTTGCCCCTGCCCAAGTGCCGTTGCAACAGCCAGACATTACACACAGCTAAGCAAGCAGCTGTAAGGCAGCTGTGCGCTGATACTCATCAGATTAACACACAGCTGCATGTTGCGATTGCACAGTGGGGAGTATGGTAATGGCATCGACCTTGTTCTATCATACGCTCACAACCCAAACGCTGAGTGACACACTCCATGTTTCACACTGCAGGGCATCGCGGATTGCGGGTGTAAGAAAGCAGAACATACGTATGCAGCCGTTGTTCACGGTGTTGAGCAACACACGCACACAGCACACGTGGTTGCAATGGACGTGGTCAGGTGAGGAGCTCGTGTATGCATGGCAGCACGGGTTGGCGTATCGTACAAGCTCATTACCATGCTGTCGCAAGCACTGTACATACGTTACTGCCCCCCAACCACCACACACACACACATGCACACAAACACGCACCTGGCCGCTGCATCATCGTCGCTATCCGGAGCGTCCGGATCGAAATCGTCGTCATCGTCATCATCGTCATCGTCATCCTCGTCACCGAAACCGGTAGCGCCTGCCTTGCTGCCGCCCCCTCCAGCAGCGGCACTGGCTGCTGCAGCGGTGGAGGGACCCGCGCCTGCGCTGCTGCCGCTGCCACCGCCGCCGCCGTCGCCTGCTGCCGCCAGAGCTGCTGCTGCCGCCTGCTCTGCCATCACCTCCTCATAGGGCTGCAGTACAGCCACACGATCATTGAGGGCAGCTAAATCAGGCAGCCGCTTTACAGACACATGGATCACCTGTTCGGTGAGGCGCAGGTGTATGTACCTGTTGAATCCACATGCTGCTTGCTGCCCCTTGCACTGCAGTTGTACAGCCCAGCATTGGAACCAGAAACCTATGCGAATGCGCCTACACCCCATCCGAAACCCAATCAAGGTGTGCAGGTTCTGCAGTTCCTTTGCACGCCTCGCCCTCCCCCGCCCCCCCCTGGATGCCACTCGTCATGCTGGTGGCGGAAAGCGTAACCCCGCTTGCTTCCCGTACCACTCATCACTGGCTCAGCATAACCTGTACCGGTACAGCCTTGTCACCACCCACCCGTATTTTGCTCTTGCGGAAGTACTCCTGCAGCCGCGACAACTCCGACCGATCAATCTGGCTGAACTCCAACGGGGCCGGCGCCGCGAACCCTTCCTTGCCCTTGCCTCCCGCCTGCCCCTGCGCCAGCGCCCTCGGCTGGGGCTTGCGATGCAACACGAGGTCAAACGTGGACGACTGCACGCGCCGGAACTCCACGCCTAAGAGGCCAGCGTGTGGCTCAAACAGCGCCGGCTTTTCGATAAACAGGAGCGCGCCGGCAAGCGGAAACAGCCAGCCGGGGCTGACCTTGACCACCGCAGCCACCGCGGCGCCGCCTGTGGGTGTGGGTGCAGCAAGCCACGGGCACAGCCAGGCGGGGCAGGTTGGTGCAGGAAACACAAACAGGACGCGTGATCACAGCCCAGCGATGCTTGAAGTTGCTGTGCAGTACAAGTATGCCAGAATTCCATGCGTTGGCGTGGCATCATGGTGTCAGTCGTGGTTGCTGCGCTGCGCTGTCGGACAAGAACGCGTGCACTCTGCCAGTGCCCGCACTCCCACGTCGAGGAGTGTGGGCACTGGCAGAGTGCATGCGATCTTGTCCAACAGCGCAGCGCACCCACCACGACTGACACCCACCCCACGGGGGGACGCCAACACATGGAACACTGGCACCCACGGTCGTGCTCGCCAGTACCCCAACCCCCGCAACGGCCCATCAAGCAACATCAGTGCAGGTCGACCAACGACCACACACGGGGTACGCACCCTTGGCGGCCTGGTATACGGCCGGGTCGGGGCTGCAGAACGCGGCTGGCGCCACGCCCGCCTTGCCCAGTGCAGTGCACAGCACCACGGGCGCCGCGCCGCCGAGCGCTTCGCCCTGCGCCGTCACCGCTCTGAGCTCGTCCTTGGCGCTCACCTGCGACCGACCAGAGCACACGCCAACACGCGCCAATCCGTCATGCATGCTATATGAGTAATGTGAGTATGTGACTCATGTTTCCTTGGGTAGTTGGATTGCAACAGCCAACTATGTTTGTGGGGTGTGCCCTGTGTGGCGCACACACCATGCATCGTTGGAAGGGGGGGCGCCTGCAGGCAGCATTGGATACAGTGATAACGGTACGCTGCAGGCGAGGGAAGGGGGGGGGTCGTTCCAGCATGCGACCAACCTGGATGATAATCCCAGCGGTGCCCTGCTTCTGCTTGTCCACAGTCTCCGCCTCGGTCCTGCGTACATACGTCAGGCATGGAAGCGTCTGTGTGCAACACCCATGGCGCGCATCACCGCCCACAGCATGCATGATGAGATGCGCTCATGCGCACATCAAACGGGCTGTGCATGATCAGCACAAGTGGATGACCATGCGAGACATGCAGCCAACCAACGCGATGCGTAATGTGCGACTTTTGTGTAGGTCTTGCTGCACTGTCCCCGAGCAGGTCACCTCAGTTGAGGTCTTTGCAGGGCGATACGTCGAAAAACATGCCATAAGCAGGAGAGGCTGTACGTCACCGTTGCTGTCCAGAGACGCAAACTCACTTATCCAGTCCCAGGAATAGGAGGACCTTAGTTTTCTTGGGGTCGGAGGGAAGGCTGTCCAGGATCTGAAGTGGCAGCACAGCATGCCAGCAAACCAAAGCACGCAGTGGCTGTCTTTAGACAAACAAAGCACCCGATAGGCTGTGCATGGTTGCCGGCCAGGTCAGCAGTGCCCTTACCGCGACGTGAGTGATTCCAGATGTTCGAACCGTCAGAGGGGCAGCCTTCGCGTTGCTGATGACCAGCTTGTCCATGAAAAAGGCAACATCAAACTTGCCCCTGTAGTAAGAGGCGCACAGCACACAATCATCACGGCCTGACACTGGCTACAGCGGAGGGCCGCAGCCGATCTTTGTGCAGTATGGTGCATCGTGAACAGCGCAGGCAAGCGCGCAGCGTGTCAGTGCACAAGCACGCACCTCGGGCTGATCATGCTGAGGTCGTTGAGAGTGACTATGGCGCTGCCGTGGTCAGAAGGAGGCACAGGGGCCGCTCCAGTGACGGGTTTGTTCTCTTTGCCTGCACCCGCACCTGCACACATAGGTTTACCCCCGCCCCAAAGCATGACGTTGCATCGTGCGCATACATCCTGTAAATGCGCTGTGCAGAGTAGATGCTTCTATGTAGCCAAAACTCACCTTTAGCCTCCTCAACTATCCGCGCTGCAGCCTCCACAAGCTGGCGCTGCAGCTTGGGCTTGTCACTCAAGTCAACATGCGTGCTCACCAGCTGCACATACTCTCGCCCTGCTGCTGACGTCTCCAGCACAGCAGAGGCTGCAGAGCTCTCCATGGCAGCGCGTCGGACCCTGCCTACTTACTTTGCCACACTGAACAAGAGGTTCGATGGCGCTCACCCAGTCATGTCACCAAGTTAAGCTTTGAACAAGTGCCCACCTCAATGCAACGATGGACAGCTGATGGCACGCCTTGGTTTCTTTGTTACTTCTGTTATTTCTGTGCGTTATGGTGGCAACGTTCCGATCATCACATGATTCATCCATTCATTGCAATGCGGGAACCGAAACCGCAGTAGGCAGCGCACCGCAGCGCGCTTATCCTCTTGCACCTCGCCTTTGTTACATTCAGGATGTGGTTTCAAAACGCCGAATAAATTCCATGCAATATGTGAGACGCAATACATGTGGAGCATACAGCTTGCGCATGCATTTGTCATGCTATCATGCTCGGTAGTTAGTGCACGTCGTGATATACAGGATGGCGTTTCAATACTCAATTTGCAGTCCGGTGACACAAAAACGTCCACAACGAGGCCCAGGGCGCGCTGTCAACATGCCAGCTCACACCGGGTGTGGCAGCATCATGTGCTCTGCGTCGGCAGAGCCGGCTATGAAGCTGTTCAACAGCGGCCGTGACGCAGGATTGCACGTTGCCAGCTCACCCACCCCAAGGGGACGACGGACATTGTAGAGGATTCGACTAAGTTCGGCTAAGACGCACCGGTGCAAGTGGCAGCCCGCAAGCCAGCTCAGGATGTTGCTGCCACGCGGTGCTTCAACGTTCCCCCTTGCCCAACAGCAAGGAGTGCTGCACCGCAGGTGCGAACAATCGCACATGGGAGAAATCCAGTACCGCAAATCTATGCCGTCGCTGCAAGAACCTCTGACTGACAGTCAGTACGGGGTTTGAGAGAGCAGGCAGGCTCACCGCAGGCCTGTGAGAGCAGCTGAAGGACTGGCGTCCTGGAGCAGGCCCGCCCACCACATCACTACGTGACCCACATCACTGGGTGACCCACATCACCATCAGCGCCTGGAAGCGCCAGGTCTCGCTATACGCGCTGTGACGCGTTGCCCGACTGCATCTGTGAGCGAAATGCTGCCAGCGCCGCTTCCTGCTTCACCTGCTGTACACCGCCCTGCCCACGGAAGAAGTACCAAACCTGCATTCCACAGGCACAGGCGGTAACCACTGCCCCAGTTAGCCAGTGCATGCGTGCCTGGTTCAACACAGCACGTGGAAAACAGTGTCTGCCGACGCTGACGCATGAGGCTTATGAGCAGAGCCCAGCAGTGCGCGCCAGCCCAAAAACGCAGACCCAGTGCCCGCTGGTGTGCTGTGGGGAAGCAATTGCTCCCCAGGCGGAATACCATCTGTGTGCAGACAGCGGGGTGCCTCGTTGCACCCACCCGGAATGCACTTCTCCCTCGTTGCAATCATATCCCCCCCTCAGAGCAAATCACGTGCGTGCTGCCAGTTCATCAGACTACAACCGTATAGTTGAATGCACGCATGATGCACGCGCAGGCACCCACCTATATACACGCATGCATGACACAGGCATGCATGGTACGCATGTGCATGGTACACAAAATCCAATCATACTATGAGCCCCAGGTGGTATAGACAAGACCGCGGCAGGGGCACAAGTTGCTGAGCTGCGTGACCCAAGCGCGCGCTTACGTCGCGGATGATCCAGAACGACAGCGTGGCCTCCAGCGCCCAGCTGGCACCGCCGACCAGGTAAATAGCACCCTGGAAGGTGCCCAGGTCAAACGCCTGGAACGCCGTGATGAAGCCAGCGAACGCCCACTTGCCGTATCCGAACGAAGGAGCTGCGGTGTGCACATGCAAATAGACCATTATGTGTGTATGCGGGGCTCCTTGGCAGCCAACCAGTGATCAATACGCAAGGTTTGTGGAAGGTGTATCAGGTGCAACAGAGCGCAGCCAGCATGCTTGCTCCTGGTGCACTTATTCCTCAAAAATCTTGGCGTGACCCACACGGCCGTGTGTGGGCACACCAGCCTTGCGCTGGCCAACATGTTCAGGCACAGTGCCCAACACCGTCCACCGTACCACGAAGAGAGGCCAAGTGCGCACGTCAGCATGCAATACCCTCACCCCCTCCGCACGTGCACAGCTGTGCGGTCATGTTTAGTTGATGCGCATATTGGGGTGCGGACGTACCTACTGCCGCCCACACACACCAGAAGGTGTGGCAGCCAAACCACAGGAAGAACGCTAGCATGCTGAGGGTAGAGTCATCCCTGGCGGCCTTGTACAGGCGCCAGTACCATAGCCAGAATCCCAGCGGGATGCCGGTTATCATGTATATCACTGCGCGGTGTGCAACAACACAGAAGAGTCAGCCGCCCTACACACACGCCTATGACAGAGCAACGCGTGGGCTGGGTGAATATGCTCAAGGTCTCTGAAAGGGACTCACAGGACAAGAAAAAGCTCGATATCCGCTTGTTGTCATCGGTGCTGCCAAGAATTACGCAGTTACAGAAGAACTGCCAGCACAAACACCATACCAGGCCCTGCACGTGTCGCATGACAAGCTCAGGTGTCAAAAAGCGACAGGGGAGGCATTGCGTGGAAGAGGCATGAACACAGGTGCACGATGCACTCTTGTGCACACGGCATACTCACAAACCACGCCATGTAGCCCTCCCGCACTGGCCGGCGAGACTTCTCTGGGACTTCACCGCCGATGTCGTGATATAGGATAGCCCAGCACCGGAAGGGCCAGTTCTTTGGCTTAAGGTGTCCCGCTTCCATCAGCTTTTTCTCATACTCTTTGAGCTGTTTCTCCTTGGCTGCAAGCTCTGCCTCACGCTTCTTTAATTGCTCTTCCCTGACTGCAATCTGCGCATGAGCAGCAAACACAAGCTCTTGTCCAGCCAGTAGGTGCGCATGTAGGTGCGAGTCAACCGCTTGATGGCAGACACTACACCCCAGTAGTCTTACGCCCCTGCCCAACAGATCGGCTAGGTCTGGGCCCCAAACAAGAGTGTTGGGCACAATGCAACGCCAGACCTGAGCTGTTGAAGCTCCTCCAGTGTTGGCGTTGAAGGAGCCTACTGGCCCAGAGGCTCCAAACTTAGCAGCACCGAACGAAGCTGTTGGGGCGCCCCGCGATGTAGTAGCGAGAGGGGGTGCCTCGTGGGCTGGGGGCACGTATCCTGCTGTTTGCTGTGCAAGTGGGGCTGGATCTTCTTCCACGGGCTTGCCTCCCCACGCTCCCTGGCTCCCTCCCCACGCCTGTCCAAAGCACAAGTCATTGATGACACCAAAACCGGAGCCAGCAGGCAGAGTGCAGGGACTGACGTTGACGCAATTACAGCCCAGCGCGAGAAAGTGCGCGCAGCTTTGCTTACCCCTCCTCCACCACCTCCGACCGCTCCCCACCCGGAGGCCATTTGCAGCTGCCGAGGCGGTGTGAGTTTGATTGATTGACAGGGAGAACTGCGACCACTTTGCAAACTTTGTTGTTGAAGGCAAACAGGTCGAACGTCGTTCTGGCGCTGCCGATATAGTCAGCTTACTTCTGGCGTGGGTGCCAGGCAAGGCGAATCGCCACTTTCGGGGTGAATGGACATATGGACACCTCCCAGGCTTCCCATTTTCCCAACAAGACGAACGGTCACACACACAGATGCAATGACCAGGGCTTGTTTGCGGGCCAGGGGCTTGTCAGCCAATCAGATTGAGAAGCTTTGACTTGGATGGGGTCCGCGCCCACGTACTACTGCGGGCGCCGCAACCAAGACACGATAGGGTTTTGCGGGCACATTTACACGCTGCAGTTCTGCACTGCGCCGAGACACCTGCACACAACTTGTGGCGCATATGCACAGCCAATGGGGCAGAACAGAGAGCGACAAGGAACGATATGACAAGCCTGCTGCGGGCTGCAGTCTGAACTTCGGGTTTTTGCAACAGCCCTGCCACTTGCAGCGTTCACACAGATTTGTACGCTTCATTGTGGATTTGAGTGTGTCTTTTGAGTGTGTTCGAATATTCATTTTCGGGGGTTTCTGACGTTTGCTCCCCATTTGGGGGGAAACACATCCCAACGCACCTGAGCCTAATGGTGCATGGCTCAACACCCAGGCCCTGCAACGATTTGCTGCCACACGCATGGCAGGCTGATAGGCCTCACATACATCCTGAGAACGATTGCATAACAGCCAGACCAGCCAGGTTGGTGGTATTCATGCCATAGCGCGCACATGTGCACTCCTCACCATGCACAAGGCTGGTTCCCCGATGCCAACATGCGTCCTTGTTGGCATGCAAGCTATCAAGCGTGTGCGTAGCTGAACACTTTTGAGGCTGAACATGGGTCAAGTGGGTCATGTGGCTGCATGTTGCCTATCGCAATCGGCGGCCGTGCGTGGGCGAGGGCGGGGCCGCACTCACCCAGCACTGCTAAGGGCGGCGGGTGGGTGGTGCAGCCGTCTGTTTCGTGAGCTGTTTGGCACTCAGCGACAAGTTGTATAGGTAGCAAAGTGTGGTGGCCAACCGCAGGTGACGCTCACCTGCTTGGTCAAGCGTCCTCCCTGCTTGCAGCTCGTCAGCATGCTTAATGCGGGCCCACATGCTGTGCGGTACCTTGCGACAGAAGGCCCCTTGCTCAACAGCTCAATGCTAGCCTTCGGGCGCATCGAGCATGCAATCAAGTTGCATGCGCGAGGGCACAGCACGGCCCCGCACAGGCTAGCAGGGTCATACGCACAGGCCGGCTTAAACTCCAGCCAGGCAGAACACAAAATCACATCTTGTTTACGCTACATAGTTCACCCTTCTCCTTGTGTTGACCCTGCATACAATTCAGCGGCGCTGCCGCTCTACCCTGACCTTCCACTCAGCGCGCAACCCTCGTAACCTGGCAAGTGTAGACCCTAGAGAATAAGCACACGAACTATCGTTCTGTGAGCCTAGCATACAATGGGAGACGTGGACCGTGGCGTATACTTCGATGAGGTGGGCCAGGTCTCATGGAAACCGCCTTGCAAAGCTTGGCTAGTGCTGAAGCAAGAAAATACCTGTATCTTCTTCTTCTAAGTATGTTTGTAATATGAGTAGGGTACTTTCCTGGGGTTTCCAGGAAACACCCTCCCACACAACGTTCCTGTGCCCTGCCTGTAACCCGCTTATGTCAATCGCGCTCTGAGCAGGACTATCATATCCGCATCCTGCAAGTGGATAAGTTTACTGCGAGCAAATCTTTGCTGGTAAGCGTCCACGGCCGTATTGCTGTTCTTGGCTCGCACCCCCGACATGTTGCATACGTGCTGTGCTGACCACGCCTAACCAAACTGGTTTGGCCCCGTTTTCAGGACAACACAAATGTATTTATGAATAACATTTCCTCCCTGCAAAGTATGGTAGAGAAGTACGTCGCTGCGATAGACCAGCAGGTGCGTGCACAACGTTTACGGATGCGGTTCGTGCTTGTTGCAGTGCGTGTGGGGATGAACTCGAAGTGCCACATTTTACAGCTAAGTGGTGGTGAGGTTTGCAAGCTGTGGGTCTTGCCTTTGATAGGTTGAGAAATTGGAAGCGGAGAAACTCAAAGCAGTCGGTCTTCGAAACAAAGTAGCAGCACTGAGCGAGGTGAGTGGTGTTTTCGATATCCGTATCTCTATTTCGCGCTTTTTCCTGCACACACGGGCCAAACGTCTGAACGTCAGAGTTGCAGCGCGATTGTCTCCGGTGTGCACGGTTTCCCTGCGCAGGAGAGGAAGCGAAAGCAGAAGGAACAGGAGCGATTGCTATCTGAGAAGCAAGAAGAGCTTGAAAGGCAAGCTGCTCTGCTTCATTCTTTCCTTGCGTGGGACATGCACTGCAACCACTGCAATACTGCACGCGCTGCGAGACTTTTTAACGTAGGGTCAACTGTTCTGTGTGCAGGTTGACCAAGGAAGAGCAGAGCTTGCTGAAGGTCAAAGCGGATCAAGAACTGCTCATAGCAAAGCTCTCGGACAGCACTTCTGGTGCTGCTTATGTGTGACCGTACCGGGCCTGGACTCGGCTACGTCGGTCTCGCGCCCCACGTAAAACTGGCCCTGCGACCGGTGGGGTCGTGCGCAAATCTACCTGTGCATGCTCATTGGCCTGTTGGCTTCATACCCCCATGCTCCATCCTTCGCCGCCTGGCTGGACACAAAGGTTGCATGCCAAGTACATACAAGCACGACCGCTGGTTCGTGCAACTCGCATCCACAATCATGCTCACGCCTGCATCTGCTCTGACGAGCGCAAGTCTTTGTCCCACACCACATGACCAACGTCCTGCTGGCAAATACTACCAGTGCACCGTGCATTTGGATGTGGCTCACACCCATCATGGCCGACTGTAATCATGCACTCCGGCGGCTCCGATTTCCGTGCTGTTGAGGCTGTGCTTGCTTCAGGCCAATGAATCGCTCCAGCCCTAAACCATGCATGGCACACACTGCTATATCACTATATGCAGTGCCTTGAATTTGCAGCTTTGGAGGCTGTTCGGCATGCGAACGCTGGCATACGCTTGAGGCACCGTTCGCGAATGTATCGTGCATATCCAACGGCTGGTGCGGATGGGCCATTGGATGCAACACCACCTGTATGAGTATGGATGTGCATGCACGCTGGCCAGGATGTGTTGCAGGGTGTGCGGCTGGATTTGCAGTGTGCTCGTTGCGCATGCAGTGCTGTGCAGCATCAAACACACGGTCACCACTCACCACGGTCCCTGTTGGCAAAGTCATGCGGAAGGCCAGGATGAGTTCATGGATGCGATGCGCGCATGTGTTGTATGGTTCTGCCTGCTGTGCTGACGCCGGTGGCTGGATGAAGGCGTTCGTGACTTTGTTGCGTACATGCACGGTAGTAGGCGGCAGCACGTAGTCCCTGACACCCTGGCCTGTGCCTGACAAGTGACAGTCAGTCAGCATCGGCGCTTGGGTGTCGCTTGCTGTCCACATGCAGGGCACATGGAGTGGTGCCCAGGCATGCTATGTCTACATGCGCATGGGCTCCTGGATCGCCAATCAATTTGTGCACAACGCCACAATGTCCGCGGACTACCAACAGAGCACCTGAACACATATGCGTGTCCATATTACATATTACCTGTGCCCCCTACATACACGTTTCACGCCATTTGCTGCTGCCCACTTACAACAGCCCTTACTGACACAAACCTCGTCACCCCTGAAAGCAGGGCACAGTAGGCAGCTCGCAAGGCCACACCATGGCCTCCGGGGACGTGAAAGTGAACGCGGAGGTCCGCGACCTTACTCGGATAGAGCGCATCGGTGCGCACTCGCACATCCGCGGCCTTGGTCTCGATGATGCCTTGGAAGCTCGGGCAGTCTCGCAGGGCATGGTGGGCCAAGCTCGAGCTCGCAAGGTAAGGCAGGCCTGCCTTGTGAGCACTGGTGCTGTTACCATAAACGTGCAAGCACTGCTGTTCCTGTAGTCTTACCAACCTGTTTGGCGTTCCCTGTGCTGGACCGATCTGGAAGGTCATGTCCTGCGTTTGACCTGTGATGTGGCATCGCATGTGTGCTTGAGCCTTTGCGCAGGCTGCGGGAGTTATCTTGCAAATGATTAGGGAAGGGAAAATCGCCGGGAGAGCAGTGCTGCTTGCGGGGCAGCCAGGAACCGGCAAAACAGCCATAGCCATGGGCATGGCCAAAGCGCTCGGTGAGGAGACGCCTTTTGCCATGATGACAGCGTCGGAGATCTTCTCCTTAGAAATGTCCAAAACGGAGGCCTTGACACAGGTATGCAAGCTTCTTGTGTGCTTTTTGCGCCTTGGCCTGGTCGTTCCTTCCGCTGCCGCCGGCGGGGCCCATGCCAGCGCGGCGCACCAGACATAACCTTGGCGCCTTGGGCCTTGGTCCACTTGTGGACTACAGGCTTTCCGAAAAGCCATCGGTGTGCGTATCAAAGAGGAGACGGAGATTATCGAGGGCGAGGTCGTCGAAATTGAAATTGACCGTCCTGAGGCTGGCGGGGTAGCAAAGACGGTGAGAGCTGCACAGCTGACCCACATGCATTTACCGCAGTACACATCGCTGTAGCTTGCTTTCAGTTCATGAGCACCGTAACCCAAACGCGCCATCTCCATGTGCTGCATGCAGGGACGCTTGACCCTCAAAACAACAGAAATGGAGACAATATACGATCTGGGGCAAAAAATGATAGAGTCCATGACGAAGGAAAAGGTCACCGCTGGGGATGTCATCACCATCGACAAGGCCAGCGGTGAGGCTCTAGCCAGGCGTGCCAGGCTGGCACCACGCACAGCTTGCAACATAGCACGCACAGCAACCCACCTGTGGACTGCTTTGTCGCTTGTTCCGTTCTATTGCAACATCTCGGGTCCACCTGGACAACCATCTGCCGCATGTCGCACCTGGCCTGCATGCAGGGCGGATTTCAAAGCTCGGCCGCTCGTTTGCGCGATCACGCGACTACGACGCCATGGGTGAGTGAGCACACGGCAGTAGTGCCTTAAAGGCTTTAATGGGCATGTGGACCACAGGCATGCGGCTGGCTCCCCGCTGTGCACACTGTGGCAGGACAATGCAGCGCATGCACCCCCTCCCGCCGTAAGCCTGACGTACTGGCAGCACCCGCGCCGCCGCGCACAGCATTCAGCCGCTGGTGCTGCCACAGTACCCGGCATGCAAAGCCATGCGGCAGGCAGCGCGCACAAGCTGGCGCACGCTCCTCAACACACCTGCTACGGCCACGCATTTGGGAGTGCTTCCACTGGCGGTCGCACCTCCCGGCATGCATGCAGCAATCCCACCCGCCATGTAATGCTTGTTTGTTCGTGTATTCAGCGTGTAGCGGATGCATTGTGGTCGGTTGGGGCGCTTTCGGCACCACCATCCGCAGTGTCATGCACGCTGCAGGAGAGGATCTCAAGAGGCTGTTGCACCGTAGCATGCGCACCTGCGCGCCCACCTGCGCAACCACACGTCATGTCCGCCATGACCCCCGTCGCTCCCGCATTAGGCTTAGGCTTAGGCTCCTGCAGTAGGCATTAGGCAGAGCATGCAGTATGTTGGTGTGTCATCCCCATGGGGTCTGGCATCTGTGGCCATTGCACCCCTCTCATATGCACAATCGCTCGCAGCTTGTGGCACCGCAACAAACGTGCCGCGAGATGCACACGCCCATTGAGGTTGTGCTTGCAAGAGGTGCGCTGGAAAATGGCCACAGAGGCCAGACCCCCAAGCGTGTGACACTGCTGTGGTGACATACGTCGCCATCGCAAGCGAGCATGCCAGCGTGCGAACGGACGCGCACGGAGCTTGCAGTGTTCACTTGTGCCTGGTGCCAATGACCGCTGCTCATGCCCACATAATCATGATAATGGTGTGTACACCGGCTGGCCTGCAGGCCCGTCCACCAAGTTTGTGCAGTGCCCCGAGGGCGAGCTGCAGAAGCGCAAGGAGGTAGTGCACGTGGTGACGCTGCACGAAATCGACGTCATCAATAGCAGAACGCAGGTGCGTGCCGGTATCCATAGGCACCACACCACAGGGACTGTGAGCGTTGAGGGCGGTGTGGCGCTCTGTGTCGGTGGTGAAGGGGGGTAGGGGAAATGTAAGGACATTGAAAGCGGTTGGCGATGTGGGTCGGCGGACCAAGAGGGGTGAGGTGTGGTGACTCTGACACGGGGCAACCTGGGCATGTGATCAGGCTGCAAGGCACATGATAGGCTTGTTGCCTGTGTGCTGTGATGGTCGGCCTAGCCGGGTTGAGCGAATTACCATACAATCGTAGGCCCATCTGACTGAACCTGTTCGGCAAAGTCTCACCCACGAGGGTCCGCCAGTGTTCACCGGTGTGCATGGCAGACCCAACGCTGTGTGTCCGCTGTGATCCACAGCAGCTTTTTCATTGTGTGTAGCGGATGGTTGCGGCTTGGTGCTGCATGCATGTATCAATGTATGTGACTGTGGGGACTTTGCACTTCCACAGTCGTGTCAGCACGGCAGCTATGTGTGGTATGCAAGCTGGACAGTGGCAATGTACCGTAACCGTACATCAGAACGCAATCATTCAGGGCGCTCCGGTCAGCACGATGGCGTGCTGTGCTGCGCATGCATCAGTTTGAGCGGAGGGGGCAGAGCGGTAGGAGCACGGCATTGTGCCTTGGGGCGGCGCTCTGCAGGCTGACTGGCGCTGCATGAGCGCTTTCATTGCCTGAGCAGACCAGCCAGAGGCTGCGCGGCAGCTTCGGCAGTGCCGATCATTCGATGCAGCGCCCCATGGGGGGGGCATTCCTGTTCGTGCAGCGCGGTGGGGTGGGGTGAGGGCCACCAGACGTACGCTATGAGCGGCTGGGCCAATCACCATCCGGCGTGTATGCGGGGTGTATGCAACACCGCAGGCGCTATCATATACCAGCCACACAAATGCAAGCATTACAGCAGCTCCTGGGCTGGGTGAAGTGCGGGGCATCATGATGGAGGGAAGGGATTCAGCCTCCCCCTGTCCCCCATGCCCTGGGGACATCGAACCTCCGATGCATGGCGCTCATCAGTCGTAGCGCCACCCCCTGCTTGGAGTGGACTGTGCAACCATATCCATCGCCATGCGCAATACCGACATGTCTTACATGCTGTGTGCACGCTGTCTCTCTCGTGCTGCCCCCAGGGCTTCCTGGCGCTGTTCAGCGGCGACACGGGCGAGATCCGGCCCGAGGTGCGTGAGCAGATTGACCTCAAGGTGGCGGAGTGGCGCGAGGAGGGCAAGGCGGAGATCGTGCCGGGCGTGCTGTTCATCGACGAGGTGCACATGCTGGACATCGAGTGCTTCTCCTTCCTGAATAGGTGGGTTAGAAATATCAGAAGTCATGCTTCCGTGGAGCCATGCAGTGTGATTTCCGTGGGGCGTGCAGTGTGCATCTGCGTGCGGAACAGGTTGTGCGTGCTTGGTCAAAGCTACTATAGTGGGCTTTTGGTTCCAGGTCCCCACCCCAGGCCTGCATCGCTCTCACATTGCTGACACCAGTACAGGAAACTGCTGGGTGCATGTGGAGCCCTTGTGAGGACATCGCCAGCACGCAGCACAATCACGCGTTAAATATCAGCGTGCGCTTTTGGCTGATGCGCCGCTTCTCGTGTGCATTTGCACTTTTCTGGCTGCCTGGGTTTGAACCGTGTGCTGATCGGCGCTGCCATGGCCGCATGGAGCATGCTGAGCGCCCTTTGGTGCGCAGTTTGTGGTGGCGCTGCCCCCATGGACACATGGGCATATGCGTGCGCTTGCTACATGCTCGTGTGACTCCGCCCTTGCTCGCCGGCGTCCACACCCCTATTAATTTGAATCACTACCCAACGTACTGCTTTTCCCTCGTGCTGCGGCTGCTGCGCAGGGCGTTGGAGAATGACATGGCCCCAATCCTAGTCATGGCCACCAACCGCGGCATCACGCGCATCCGCGGTACACAGTACCGCAGCCCGCACGGCATCCCGATCGACCTCCTGGACCGCCTCTTGATCATCTCCACTGAGCCCTACAGCGAGAAGGAGATCCGACTCATCCTGGACATCAGGTGGGGGGAAAGAACTTCGTTTTGTGTGAGATACTTGTGCTGTCGTGCAACCATGTGCACGTTACCATGGCTTGATTGCAGCACGGCAGCACGAGGTCCTCCAGTCGGTGACTCGGTGTTGCACGCTTACCGTCGTGGTCGTCAAGTAGCCTTGCTTGTCCAAGCACACACAGTCTGTGCGCGTGTGTGTGTGAAACAGCACGCGGGAGCGCATGTGGTGTGACAGCTGCATGCGCTGCCAGCAGGCCCTATGCCTGCCTGATGAGCTGCTGCATGCTGACCATGCACTGCGCCTACCGTATGCTGCAAGTGCATCAACTTGCACAGCATGCGTATTAAATGCACTGCACGTGTACTGCACCACATGTGTACTGCGCCCGCAGGTGTGAGGAGGAGGACGTTGAGATGAGTGAGGACGCCAAGGAGCTGCTGACCAAGATCGGGCACGAGACCAGCCTGCGGTACGCCATCCAGCTCATCACCGCGTCGTCCATCGTGTGCCAGAAGCGCAAGGCCGCAGAGGTTGACATCGAGGACATCAGCAAGGTTTACAGCATGTTTGTGGACGTCAAGCGCAGCACGCAGTTCATGATCGAGTACCAGGAGCAGTACATGTTCAACGAGATCCCGGAGGCGGAGGAGATGGAGACATCTGCTCCATAGGACGTGGGCTGCACAAGCTATAGCCTATGCTGAGCCTGTGCACGCACCTAGCATGCCTCTGCTACGCGCAATGCATTGCCATTGGTTGCTAGCTGGCGCAGCAGGTATCGGTCGAGCAGTGCAACCACTGGGCAAGCGTTTGCAGAACGCTGCGCCGCTCCGCGGGCAGGCGCGGCTTCATGCGTGCACGCTGGTGTTCGTAAAGTGTTGCTAGGATGATTCTGGCGGTTGACCTTGATGCGACAATCCTGGACAGCATCTGCGTGCAGGACCATGGTTGCGTATGCTTGAACCTCCAACAATTGTTTTGCTCGGTTGCAGTACTGCAGTGTTGCCCATCGCCACAGTGCTCCACAGTACTGAAGCACGGCCATTGCCGGTATACAGTATTGCCCATTGCCATGCACAGTGCATGCACAACTGTGTGCACGATCAATGCACCATGCACCCGTCCACTGTACCATGCACGTGTTTGCTGGGACAGTTTGCATGCGAAGCTGTATCTTGCTTGCACTCATCGCAGCAGTTCCGTGTGGAGGTGTGGACCAGAGTTACGTGAGCTCGCGGAGAGTTACATCTTGCAAGCAGCACGCCGGCAGTCCAGCACCAAACCCACATCATGTTCATGCAAACCACCAGCCTCAAGCAGATGACCCCCAGCACTTGACAGTCCTGATCTCAAAGCACTGCAGTCGTGAGACTCCGGGGCTTTGTGCCTTGAGAATTGAGACCTTCACGCACAACCCTGACCGCTGCCATCGTCAGGGGCAGCTCCTATCCTCATACCGTACTCATGCACACTGCATGGCCCCACGGGCAGTAAACAACTTGAACACACTGACCGGCCGCTCATTCACTTTCACTCTGAAGGGCTGCAAGAGCGCAGGCACATCAACGCCAGCTGGTAGCTCTCGCTCCCCATGCAAGGCACCCCAACGCCCGCTTGCAGCCACATTGTCTTGGACAAGGCACAGGCCACATGCACCCACCATTACGATTGCAGCTGTCTGGGCTGGGCGCATTTGATGATCGGCTCAGTGAAGGCCTTCCACACGGGACCTTGACACCCATGACACCAGACACCAGCACTAGTAAGGCTTGCCTCGTCGCTCAGACCCCTGTATGCACACGCACCCAAACGCAGCGACGCTGATCTGGTACTGCCATCCATGTTGCTACACGTGCACGTGCACTAGAAAGTGATGGAATCTACACAACTTTGGTGGCGGTGATGGCAGCAGGATGGTCCTGAGTGGTCTCAGCTGCCGTGGCGTGACCTGGCTCCTTCTGGCTGCTGGCGCTGGTGACCTCCCTGCTGCATATCGGGCAGACCTGCATGCCAGCATGGACACGCCATAAACATCAGTCCAATGAAGCAATGCACGCCTGAAGCTATGCTGAACCCAATCTTGGTCATCGGAGCAGCACGACCCACTGTGATGTGATACGACAGTGTGTGCTGCTGCGCCGCACTGAGCCCTTGTGGCCGTCGAGCACTCCCTATGCCTAGGGCGGTGAGCCTCATCTGGTATCCTGGTCCCCATCTGGGGAGAGCATGGGCCGCACAGCTGACACGCTCCTGATGTAACATAGCCTAGTATGACAGGGTGCGTTACAAGGCTGGTTGTGTCGCCGCCTAGGCAACACAAACGCCCTGAAACCCTGCCGTCACAGCCACAGCGGAGACAAGTACACCCAGCACTTCATGTGCATAGCCCCGCCCACCTCCCCCCGTCCCCACTCCCGGCCCAGCATAGACGCACGCATGCACGCGCGCATGCACTCCATATGGTGGCATCACACAGCAACACGCATCTGCAGGAGTGGTGGCGTGTACGTGGGAGCACTGCTGCTCAGTACCAGTGGATGTGGTTGTTCCTCACCTTGTTGTCGGTCAGCCACTGCTCGATGCATTCCTTGTGGTAGTAGTGGCAGCACGGCAGGCTCAGGGCGACGTCACTGCCGTCAAACTCGCATTGGCAAACGCAGCACCTGCGGAGGAGGCGCGAACGCCCCCGCACCGCGCACACCACTTATGACCATGCTACAGCAGGCCGCAGAGAAAGCTCACATGGTGCGTGGGAACCACCGATGGGCCTGCCAAATGGCGTGGGAGAGTTACAACAATGGGAGATGTTTGTGCGGTGGCTTTTCCCTTGTACCAACACCAGCACACCTAATGCTTTGCACCTCTCTGCTCGCCGCCTCCAGCCCTCCTGCCTCTGTCGTGCGCTCCCCACCTTCATTTATTTTGCTCAAGGCCAGCTACCTGACAGAGTGCCTTGCATCAACAAAACGCGCACCCGCAAGCCTACCCATGCACATGCAGCACGTGCATCCTCCACCCGTGCCTGCTGCTTGCCTCGGCTGCATATGTGAACGATGTTGGCCCAACGCCAACCACCAAGTCACACACATGGCATCGGAGCTTAGGGGGCTGTGCAGCCCAACTCAGGGGCACTTATGCAAAGCCTGACAAACCAAGCAAATGCGAGTTATGTGACGCTGTGCCCGGTGTGTTCAAGTTGTTTAATTCCCATGGAGCCATGCAGCAGCATGCAGTATGCTTTCCGCGGGGCCATGCAGTGCCCGGCGTGTGCTCACTTGTCGAGCGTCGCGCGGTCCTGCTGCTGCAGCTCCTGGTAGGTACTGCAAGGGAGGCCCTGCACCACGTCCGCGCCCAGCCCCTTGCTGACCTTGCCTGCCAGCTCGCCCAGGTGCGACAGCTCCTGTGCAACAGTACACCCACGCGTCGGCAAGCAAGCATAGTGTCCTGCAACCTGCTCGTTGAATTTGCTGTGCAGCAATTCCCCTCATGAAGGGACCGCCTCTGAATAGGTCGTGGATACCAGGACAAGTGTGCTACAGGCGTGCTAAGGGCTGCGGGAAGAAGGTGGGGGTTACAGGACGAAAAGGGGAAAGCCAACGGTTCTCACAGAACGTGTCACAGTGGTCCAATCAAAGACATCAGGTAAGACGATGTTGGCATTTTGCATACGATGCATAATTCGGCCCGGTCCCATCATTGGCAGTCGGTCACAGCACACCCAGCACGCACCTCATAGCTGAGAGCTGGTTCACCTTCCTGGTCTTGTGCATCGTCGTCCTCTGGGTCATCTGTGTTGCATAACAACAGTCTGAATAGGGCACTGATACTGAGGGGTACACGGCGTTGCGCAACAACAGCTGGTTAACGTTGCGCACGCACCAAGACCTGATGGCAGGCCGACAGCCTGGTGGCGTCAAGCACTACATCACATAACGCAACGTCTCCTTAAAAACGTCATTGTGCGAATTTGACAGATAGCGACCCCTTGTGCCCTGTTGACCTGCCCTGTTCACCTTCAACCTCAGGTAAGCACCGTCGGCCAGGACCAACCTCACCTGGCAGAGGCCCATACAGAGCTGCGTAAGCTGCTCTATCATCCTCCTCCTGTAGCCTCCTTGCAAACTCCTCGTCGCTGAGCTCTTCCTCCTCCTGCTGTATGTCCTGCCCCTCCACTTCCTCGTGCCCGAACGCCTCCTGTTGTTGCCTGCATCAGTGTGTGGGCCCCGTGAGGTTAGAGCTAGCAAGAGTAGGACAAACACACAGTCGTTTAGTCGAGATTGATAACACGTACCTGTTCATGAGCAACCACATTGCTCTCTCTTGCTCTTGCAGCAACCTCGCCAGCGCTATGTCATCATCCTGTCGGGCAGAGCGCTTTCGGTTTATTGTAAAAGCCTCGTTTCAGTTAACCCGTGTTTCAGCCCATGAACGATAAAGGAACCAGGAACTTGCTTGGATGGCTTTCCGCTTGCTGGGGCTTGCACTCGGCGA
Source organism: Chlamydomonas asymmetrica (assembly GCA_001662385.1). NCBI lineage: Eukaryota > Viridiplantae > Chlorophyta > Chlorophyceae > Chlamydomonadales > Chlamydomonadaceae > Chlamydomonas > Chlamydomonas asymmetrica. The sequence goes on along the minus strand of BDDA01000225.1, from coordinate 48,369 downwards.
GACGGTCGTCAGCACGTGAGCGGTTACGTCCATTGTTATACGCAGTACCGAAGGAAGAGCGATGGAGAATGGAAAATAAACTTATAGGAATATGCGTGATAGGGGTTCCTGTTCCTGGGCAGTGCCAAACTGGGTCCTTGCGTGCGACAGCTGCGGCACGTTCAAAGCGACATCGCGGTACAACACTTTAGGGAGCACCAACAAAGCACCGTACAAAGCAGGTAGACCCATACTTGGCTAGTGTGGCTACATGTAAGTCATGTGTATCTGAGGGCGCTGCCCTTGGTTCCACATTATGCAGGTTTTGTTGTATTGATGAGTGGTGGAGGTGTGGTTCCGGAGCGGCACAGACAGTTTGCTAAGGTTGCAGCTGTTGCATAAGGGCCCTCCTGCTGTCCATGTAATCATGCCATGTCTGTGCGGATAGAATTCACAAAGTGGTACAGAGACGCATGGCACTTGCGGTGGGACAAGTGTAGGACACAACGCAAGGAAACGCGCCCTGTCCGCCCGTGCATCACCCTGTGTGCAGTTGAAACCAGTGTGTGCCCGTTATGGGCCTATGGAAGTACGCCTCCCCCGCTCTACCGTTGCCACCCCATGCCAGTAATGCCTACAACCGCCAGGGAAATGGTGGAGGAGCAACACGTACAGGTGCCATCGCACAATTCCAAAGGTTGCAGGACAGCACACGTGATGGGGAAGCCGTGGAGGGCGTGCTTCAAGTCAACAAGCGTGTTCAACAGGTCAGCAATCGTTAGTACAAGCGGTCCAAGTAGCCAATCAAATACACACTACGGTCACATAAGCGGCACACAGCAAGACACATACGCCGAACCAACAGCGACACGGACACACTCCTTCCGTTCGGCAAAACACGCAGTGTTTGCGGAGCCGTCACATGGTACAATCGGTGGTGTTGCAGTGTGAATTGAAGGAGTGTGGCCGCTGTACGCCACGCGCAAGGTGCGCCCTGCTTGTAGTGCGGGCATGCCTATGACACGTGTTCCAGTGCATCCCAAAAATGTGAAGGCCCAGCAGCGCATATGCCCTCCGCCCCTCGCCCGTGAAAATGTAAAATCTTCAGTAAGGGCTCGCTTGCCCATACCAGTGCATGTTACCTTGGGCGGTTCCTCATGAATGAATTCTTGCAGCAATTCAACTGGCAATCATCAATACCCCCAGCAATTCCAGGCATCCCCTGGTGCCCACCGTTCAGCGCTTGTAATGCTTGGCGCCCACATATTGGGGAGAATCCTAAATCCGTATGCTGTAACATGCAAGACGCATGTCACCGTCCAGCATAGATTGATGCTGCTAGTGCGACTGCTACCGCTGCTGTGCGGGCGTCGGCTGCGTGCTCGGCTGCGTCATCGGTTTGAGCAGCTCCGTGTTGCACAGGGGGCAAGCGGGCGGGCGGCTGTAATCCGTTGACTTGAGGAACCACTTGTCGATGCACTCCAAGTGGAACCTGTGCTTGCAGGGCAGCACGCGCAGCGCGTCGCCGCTCGTGTAGTCCTCAAAGCAAATGCTGCACGATGCGCAGCTCGAGTCTGTGTGGTCCAGCAGGCGCTGCAGCAACTCCCGCTTTTCCACACAATCCTTCGTGTTCAAGCCGCGCTGCAATAGAAGCTCCTGCGCACATCCCAGGCAAGCAGGCAACGTTCATCGCCGTGCATGCACCTGATGAGGACAGTTTCCCGAACAACACATTCACAGCAGAGACTTGAGTCACAGGAACACAGGCGTTTGGCGACACAACCCAGCAGCCAAAAGGGTGTGGCACGAACCAAGCCCTGTTGGGGTGGAAGGCTGGCCCAAACTCAACGCACGTCCACGCACCTTGAGTTCAGGTATGCTGCAGTGCTCAAGCTCCTGCTGCGTCTTGTGCACTGCAGTGGGCAGCTTCTGCAACGCACTGACGACAGTGTCAAAGTCAGGGCGCGTTCGTTGCTGCTGCTGTGACCGAGCAGCAGCGTGCGGCCCTGCACCGCCTCGCGCGCCAGTTAAGAACAACCGCGTCAGGAGCACCAGGCCTCCTGCCCTCACAACCTACAGGTGTCGCAACACAACACACATCCACAGGGAAAAGTCACACATACGCGTAAACGACGCGTCAACCACCTGCGGCTCCGCAAGCTCCAACAGGTCTTGCAAAACAACGGACTTACAGTCTTTTAAGCACGTTCAACGATTCTACAGTTTGTGAACAAGAATAAACTGTGCAGTTTGAAGGTTGCAGTGGCCTTCTAGCGTGTGCAGCTCACCTCACGCCAGGCGGAGCGCGCACCGTGAACCGCCAACATCAGCAGGGCAACGCTGATTAAGAGCTGGCCGATCAGCGCGAATATGTCTTCGCTGTCCTGACTCAGGGAGAACAAGCGGGTGACCTGCGGCGGCGAGGGTTTCACGACCTTTACCACATCCGTGTGAAACTTCCAGTTGATGCGGGTGAAAGTCCTGGAACACGCGTACAGCCTTTCAATACAGTACACATGAACGCCCTAGATGTCCCCTGTGAAACTCACCGGGGCTGTTAGCGCATGCAAAAGTTGCAGGATGAAGGCGGGGCCCACTTGAATCAGCAAGGGTGCGAGCGTGATAAGAGGCGCCACGTACCAGCTGCGTGAGGAGCCAATGGCCCCAGAGTTGAACGAGAAAAAGAACAGCATCGCATCAGCGCATTAAGGCAGTGTGGAACCGCCAACAAGAACCACTGCAGCGTCCTGTGACAGCCTGCGTGTGCGTGGTCGGTCAGTCTGTACTCTGGAGCGTACTGAATATGCATAAAGCTGTCACCTGCTGCACTCCGATACAAGTGGTATTGTGGGCTGACCCTTATCATGTTCGGCCGATGCACCCTGGATGCACCGGCATGGCCGGTGGACATCTGCATGGGGATTGGAGTGGATGCCAAGCATGGGGTCGTGAGGGGCTAGTGGGTGCTTAGGAATGGGTCTGTGCTGGTAGCGTCTAGGCGCAGCCAGTGCACTTGCCCCCGCATGCTTAGTACCGAGTGGAGCTGCAGTCGCTGAACGCTATTCGGCAATTTGCATCCTCCCACCTGCTCCCACCCGCTTTATCCACACCACATCCCTCTTCGTCCACCCAATCAGCTTGACCGTATTGAGACTGGATCCCTGCTTCCTGGACACCATTCATAGCATCCGCTAGCCCACCACGACCCCATGCTTGCAATCCACTCATCCCCCATGCTGACGCCCACGACTGTCCACCGACCAACCGTCCACCGACCATCCTGCGTGCATCCACCCTGAAGCGTGACTTGGTGATCTGGGTCAACGCATAAGTGAGCATAACCCATGCCTGCTTGATGTCACACTGCTGGGTGCAAGATCGTACCTGCCTTGACTGTACCCGCAACACACCCATCAGCACCCACTCCCCCTAGTGCAGGTCCATGATAGGCTGTTGCACCCGCAGGTCCAGCAGCTACATGAGGCACAACAGGGCTGGGCCGATGTTTAACATCGAGGCACAGTGAGTTACAAGCGTTTCGGCGCAATACCGTACGGTAGCAGATAGTAAATGACCCTGTGCCAGGGAGTTACGCACACATGCTGCACACACACACAAATATGCGCGCACACACACACACACCTCAATACACACGCACACATCAACACACACATGCAGTTCGCACAAGTCACACACGGCAAGCTGCAAGCATGCAGTGGCAGGTCAGCCCGAGGCAGACGATGCGGGTGGGCTGCAACATGAGATGGCACAACTCACTCTCAGGCCGCGCTGAAGGCCTCTCGCTCACATTGCAGACGATGAATGCTCGACAGGCAATCGAGCCAGTGCGATGCACAAAACAAAGGTAATGAATGTAGTCCATCTCGCAGACGAACTGGCCTTATGGGATTATCATGTTGTTGAACCTGCGCCTGACGCGGTGGTTTGGCCTTGGCTGGTGCAGCAGGCGACTGCACCAGATCTGCGGCCTGACACGAAATACATGCTGGATGCACGACTTGAAACCCTGCAAGCATGTGCACATGCGATGCGCAAACACGCATGCAGGCGTACACACTGGAAATACCCGCAAACAGGCATGCCCTCTAAACCCCTACCGACACATGCACACACGGAAAGCATACTGCATGGCCCCACAGGAACCAAATATGTCTAAACACACGCGCACGCGCTCACGCACACGCACACAGGGTGGGAACCCACCCTCTGAAGAAGTCGTCATGCAGTCTGCAAACGCAAGTGACCGCACCACCACTGGTAACACGCTCACGTACGCAACACTCAATCAAGCATTCACTGCTGCATGTGGCAACACTCAAAATGCAACCTGCCAGGCACCAAGGCTGCACTGCTGGCCCATGCATGGCACATGAACCGCAGCAGCGCTGCCACCGAAACCATGGCTCGAAAGCGGGAAAGAAACCGCGCAGGGACGAAGCCACCAAAATGGGTACAGCTACCGCCTGCTGACAAGTGCACAGTTATAGGTATCGATTTAAGACGGCGCGCCTACAAAACACCTTGCTGCAATACCTGCCACGCCGGCCGGGTTCCTGCCCAGATTCTGTGCACAGGCGCAACTCGACTGCGAGGCTGGGCCAGGTGGGAGTCTGCTGTGGGCATACGATCACAAGCCTGAGCGCCCACAACTCACAACGCTCTGAGACACAGCCCAGCAGGCCGTGGAAAACATTTCTCGCCATGGGCTCGGAAGCAATCAGGAAGGCAGGGCCACGCCCGTCAGTGGCCATCACGAGATGCATCAGGATCAGGCGATGAAGCCTGGCTGGGCAGCGTAGGTAACGAAGCAGGATGCTTGCAACGCCATGCAAGCCCTGGCCGGCGTCTGCCATGCATTTCCGCACGCATACGTGGCAGGCGCGCATGCGGATGCAATTCCTGGTGCAGCTTGATCGCAGCCTGCGGCGCGTGAACATCCAACCTCCAAAGCACCCGCTGCCGCCCTAGGCAGCTACTAATAGGTCAACACTCAATAAAGGCACAGCGATTGGCGCCTTGCGGGGACAGACGGACGCAAGCTTGAACACGTGACGACAGCGAGACAGACTGTGAGTTCAGGAGTCATGTCATGAGCTGCTCAGTGACCACGCATTGGCCTGGCATGATGGCACAGGGTTAGGTATGATGCCGCCCACCGACAGCCAGAAAGCTAGAGCGCACCTCCAGCTACTCCAGCTGGCATGCTTGCGCCAGCGCAGGCGCCAGCAGCCCTGAGGCCCATCCCTGCCTACTGCATGCCCTTACTCGTAGTCGCCAAGCTTGGCGCCCAGCGTGCTTGCTGTCATCCCCTCCTGGCCGGACGCCAGCCGCTGTGACCGCCTGCTACTGCTGCCGCTGCTGCTGCCGCTGCCTGCCTCCTGCGCTGCAGCGGTCGCCATGCACGGCTGCAGATGAAACTGGCCAAGGCGCCCACGCTCAGCTATCCTGCGCCTGCTGGCCGTGCTGCTGCCCCTGGCACACGCAAAACTTCCGCAGCTCGCCTCCAGCCTCTGACCGGCACCATGTCCGTCCCCACCAACCGCCGACGATGATGGCACCTACCGGCCAGCCAAACAACGCGCTTAAGACCTGGCCAGGCCGCCTACCCCATGGTGTACGACTCCTTGTCCAGGTTGATCACCGTGGACTTGGTCTTGCACATGAGCAGCAGGCTGTTCTTGATGCCCTGAGAGCCGATGCCGCTGTCGCGGAAGCCCTGGAAGGGGAAGTGGTCCGGCCCACGCGCTGGGGGAGCGTTGATCTACAGCGACACAGAAGCGCAGCGCATGGGCGCCAAAGTCAAGACCACGGCCTCATCACCAGTGCTTTGTGGTGCACGGGGCTTGCTTATGCCGCCATGCACGAGCGTGCTGGCAGGTGTGCTAGCTTCCCTGCTCCCCCCCCGCCCTGAAGGCGGCCCTGGTCTCTGGCAGGCGGACCGTGCCTTGCAAACCACAACAGCCAAGCACGCGGGCAGATGCCTCACCTTTCAACCTTGCTCTGGAAATGCCATATCCGAGTGATACACCAGTACTGATATGAATATATGATACGTCCAAGTGATGTCACATACCTAAGTGATATGCCATATCTCCGACTCACCTGCACGGTCCCTGTCTCCATGGCGTCGCTGATGCGGATGGCCTGGTTGACGTCGCGCGTGAACACGCAGCCCTGCAGCGCGTACTTGCTGGCGTTGCAGTGGGCCACCGCGTCGTCAACGCTCGCCACACGCATGATGGGCAGCACCGGACCGAACGGCTCCTCCCAGGCGATGCGCATGTCGGGCGTGACGTGGTCCAGCAGCGTGGGCCAGATCAGGTTGGCCTCGCGCTTGTACGGGGTCAGGAACTTGGCGCCTACAGTACACGGCGCTCCTTACGTCAGCACTGCAGTTACTGCATGTTGTGTGGGGGTTTGCGTCCTCCCGGTGTGTCAGCAAATGGCTGTAGCTTGCCCAAGGTTACTTGTGCCCAACCTCAGCATGCCGCTACCTGTAGCAGCGCTCATACCTGTAGCAGCGCTCATTGCTGTCATTGTTGTTGTTTACACTTGGCCAGCCAGCCAACCAGAGGCCTAGGCCGCCCTCGAGAGGAGCTCAAAGAAGCCACGCATGCATAGGAGAGGCTTTTGGCGTGAATGCAATACCAGTAGCTGCTGCGGTCTTGCATTTTGGATGTCTACAATTCGCTTGCCTTTTTTGGTGTGCTGATCGCATGCAGCACCATTGCAACAGGTGCCCCCAGCGGTACGTGCTGCCAGAAAGCAATGGCAACGGTACACGGCCAACATTGGCTTGGGTTGCTGTCGAGTATGCCGCAACCAAGCACGCCTTACACGTGTTGACCTGCAGACCCGCATGTGCAGATGTACAGAGATATTTAAGCTTGTGCACGCGATCAGTGCATGTGCATGCAGACCCCCCTTCACTCACACCTCCACAAGCTCATCGCTGCCACACACCTTTCTCGCGCGCGTCGTTGACCAGGCCCTCGATGAAGTTTGCGGATGACTCGCTGATGACCGGCGTGATGTCGCAGTCGTCCTCCGGTCTCCCCACGCTCAGCTTAGCCACGTCAGCTGCGACGCGTGCCACCAGCACGTCCGCCACCTGTGGAAGGAACCACGACACACGCTTATGCCCCAACACTGACGCTAGCAGGCCGTTTCACGAACCACACATGCACCAGCCACGTCATTTCAGGGTTGCAAGGCTGTGGAGGGTACATGTGCCACCACCATAGCAGGCGGTACATGGCAGTGCAAGGCGTGCTTGAAATGCACAGGGATAGCGCATCAGCACGCCTGACTGGTCTGCACAAAGAATTCACGTGATCGGTGTGCGCCACACCGATAGCATAAGCTTGCAGCGGAAAGCAGAACGAGAACGGGTTGGCTGCCAGGACACAGCTGCATGCACTGCATTACACACGTAGAGTGACTGACGAGTATGTGTCAACACTCAACGATAAACTAACGCAAATGACCACACCACGCGTGAAACTGTACCCGTTGGCAACGATTGTCTCTACAGGTTCCTGCACGATACCCAGCTTAGTGCAACTCCATTGTTGTGTTGACAGTCAAGTACTGCCATACGCGTACCTCGTTGACAACGGCAACCAGCTTGACCGCCGTGCACCGCTGCCCACTGTAGCTAAAGCCTCCCTTGACGATGGACTTGACGGCCAAGTCCAAGTCTGCATCTGAGCAGACAATGCAGACATCCTTGCCTCCCAGCTCCATCTGGAGCGGGATCATGCCCGCCTTTCTGCTGATGGCCAGGCCGGTGTCGCCGCCAGTAAAGCTAATGCAGTTGACACCCGGGTGTTGTGTCAAGAAATCACCAATTTCGCTGCCCTTGCCCGTGACCACGTTGATTAGGCCGGGCGGAAAGCCAGCCATGTGAAAGCACTGCATCATATGGAGACCTGCAGCAGCGCCCTGCGTCGGCGGCTTGAGCACAATTGCATTCCCTGCCATAAGCGCAGGCGCCAGCTTTGACACAGCCAGGTTGACAGGGTAGTTGAATGGAGGGATGCACAGCACAACGCCCAGCGGCACCTGCGTGGCAGACATCATCAGGCAGCACGACCATCGAACTCGTGCATCCCCTGACGTCAAAGCAAGGCAGGAAGCGTGCAGTAGCCAGGTAAGCGCTGTGAGAGCTGCTGGCCTAGCACGCACCTTGCTTACAAGGCACATTTTGTTGCGTCCGGTCCCCGGGAATGAGTCTGAGTTTAGAAGCTGGCCCTCCCCAAGGCTCCGCACGCCCTCCTCTGCTGTGTAGTCCATAAGATCAGCAGAGCGTATCACTTCTGTCAAGCTGTCCTTTGCTGGCTTTGCAACCTCCTTCACCAAGCAATCTGCGACCACAATCAACAGTCAATGCAGTCAGAGAGAAATGTCAAGTCCTAGTCAACCAGGGCCAATGTATGAAAGAGTCAGAGCAGAACACTTTTCAACGCAGTGCCACCCCTAGTATATGGCAGCATGAAAGCGTTCGGTAGCCCGTGGGTTTGCCCACTCACTGAGCGAAAACGCAGTCAGCATGCACGCAACATGTCCAGGCGTGTACCCTTCCCCCTGAAAGACACGTTGCCTTTAGCTTCAGCACATGCAATACCAAATGCACCACATCACGCCAAGCAGGCGGTCCTTACCCGCAATTGGCTGGGGGTTGTGCCTCATTAGGGTTGCGGCCTTCCTGACCAATTCAGCGCGTTTCCAGAGCGGGGTCCGAGCCCAAGATTTCTGAGCAGCCTTAGCAGCTACAAACACTTCGTTGACTTCCTCCTGATTGCAGGCTGTTGCGAAACCAACGACAGCAGGCAGGCAGAGCACAACCTGAACGCTTCACTGCGCTTTCGCGAACACGGTGGAGCGCAAGACGGGGTCTCCGGTAAGTCAATTTAGAAGTGTCCTCGAGCGCGGGTCACATCCGTGCACGCTTTGGTCTAGGCGGCCGCCCCGGGGTGCAATCATCAAGAATGTCAACCACGGACCCTCCAAACGATCGTGCACACCCTCCCAAGTCATCAAGGGAAAGCTGCAAGTAACGATCATTCCTACTTGTTGGCCTTCAGCGGTCAGCTTCTCACCCTGCATCAGGTATGCTGTGCCCCCCGTGGTCGGGTTCAGGTTGGACACGGATTTCCCGCTCCGGCTCTCCTTCCATTCTCCAGCAGCGTAGTACTTCAGAACGCCAGTGTTAGATACTATCTCACTGTAGAAATCTGCGGTGGCCATGGTGGTGAGGCCACGAGAAATACTAGGGATGGCAACCCGTGTGTGCAGAAGTGTACTCAGCAGTGAGTAGCGCAGCAACCACCCTGTGGGCTGGGCGACGGCCAGTCTCGTAACCTATGTAAAATCAAGGTGGGATAACCGGTAGGGAATAGGCAGTGTCGCTTTATCTTGCAATCTTTCATCTATTTGAAAGCGGTGCGGCGTCTCAAATTATTTCTCAATCCCACCTGAAATCCCGCGGGCACAGGCGAGCACAGCAAAACATGTTGTATACAGCATGCAACCTTGCGCATGTTGCTAGAGAATATGTGTGATACCCGCTGTGCTGAGTTAAACATCAAGAAGCTGCTGTGCCAAAGACAGCTTACCCTACTGCAGCGCCCGTAATGTTCACACGCCTAGCCATGTTGTGTGCATAGTGCCAACACCTGGGCTGTGTTAGCAGGCCCCTTCAGAGCTGGCGGCGCCCGTACCCGTGCGCAAGTGTGGCCGTAGTAAAGCTTGTGCCACGCAAGGAGACGATGCCTCCAGAACATAGTGAGCTGGAGCAGCCCCAGGGCTGCCAACAGCTTGGCAACCCTGACAGTGTACCCAGCTTTTCAGTCTTGCACGAAAATGCTCTGACATCGGAAGTCATCTTGGGCAGCTGGTGCCCGACGATGGACTTGCTGGCCCTGGTTACCGACGACGGACAGCTGACAGTGCATAGGCTGGAGTGGCAGAGACTATGGATCACTTGTCCAGAGGTGCCTGTCACTGCCATGTGCTGGCACCCAGATGGTGAGCCAGACACAGCTGCAGGGCTGGGTTGGAATGACGCGATGCGAGCAGTTCCGTATGTTCCTGGCACATGAAAGAATAACGTTTCTTACACAGCACAAGTGTCTCGACCTGCTGTTGGGAGGAGCGGGCTCCAGGAATAGCCATGTTTTGTGCATTGGCTGTCAGGACAAGCGTGCTCACGGCATGCACTGCGCTTGCAGAGCAGACAAGTTTCCGTTCTGCAAGCTGCCTGTGCGCACAACACAACGTTTTGCTACATCCCTCACACTTCCGAGACTGCCTTCTGGTGCTCGATGAAAGCATCGTGCCTGGTTTCGGTGCTGTTGACGTGTGTGCTGCTGGCCATGCTGTGCCTGACGCGCTCCAGGCAAGGTACTAGCCACGGGGCACAGCGACGGCAGCGTGTGTCTCTACCGAGTGGAGCGCGGGGAGGTCCTGCACCGCGCGGTGCCAGCGGCAGTGGCAGCAGCGCCTGCCACGGTGCACCCACACCAACACACCCAGCTCGCCCGGGCCGGCGCCGGCGCAGCTAAGCCTGTGGCCATCGCACACCTGTCATGGATGGAGGCGGGCAGCCATGCACCCAAAACCGTTGCCGGCCACACCTTTCGGTACCGACACACGCGCTTCTTCAAGCCGCCGGCCGACTTGACTCGATCAGGTGCATTTGGGTCAGCTGTGCTCGGGATGGGCTCCGGAACCAGCACTCAGGGCGGTACCACTGGCGGTGCGATGGAGGTGCCGGCTGGACTCCAGGGGGAGTGGCCTGCACCGCCAGAGGCTCTGGACATGCTGGTCAGCACAGACGAGTCAGGCATTGTTTGCCTCAGTGCGTTTGGTCGGGTGCTCACGGCCAGCATCGACACCCGCAGCAGCGGCGCTGCTGACAGTGCCGGCACCAGCAGTGTCGGCAGTAGTATTTCCAGCACCGGTAGCAGCAGCGGGAGAGGAATGCTGCAGGTGAGGGCCACAGCTGAATGGGAGGAGTATCGGTATTCGACTGAGCCCTTCGGCTGGCCGCAGGGGTGCAAATGCAAACAATGATGTCAGGAAGAGGGTGGCCCCAACAGCACAGATGCTTCGTGGCAGCCCCGCTGATAGCACAATTGCAAAACGTAGTGTGTGCCATGTCTCGCATGCATTCGTGCCTTGTTGGCATCATGAATGTAAGCCCAGGAGTAACGCAGCGCACAGGCGCTTCACTGCCCCAAGGCCGTTAGGTCCCAAACCTTTGTCACGGGCTGCCCGCCGTAGCATGCAAGCAATGCCTTGATGCTAGTCCACTCAACTGGCCGAATATTGGCCGTTATGCAAAGGTGCATGCATCAGTGTGTCCTGCCCACTGACGACCCACATCGGGAGGTTCAGCATGGTATTCGTGTGGTACACTCAGCAACAGATCATTGCTGCGCCCAGATGAATGCTAACGGCCCAGCATGGCTGCATGGCTGCATGCCTGGGTGGATGGCGCGCAGGCGCACCTCTCTCGCGACCTGCGCAGCCTGATGGTGCTGTCAGGCGCTGGCCCCGGGCGCGACGCAATGAGTCCAGGGGGGGCGCCCGCCATGCTGAGCCTCAACCTCTTCCACACCGGCTCCCTCAGCACCAGCCAGGTGAGTGAGGGCTGTGAATCCTGTGATGGAAGATGTTGCTGCACCAGCTTGTTGTTGTATGCGTTGAACCTGCTGCTAATATGATGTATTGATGCTACATCATTTGGCGTGATCATTTCGCCAATTAGGCCATTCCGGGATGATCGTGTTCACTCGTGTTGGATGCGTCATGCGCGTGGCGCTGGTGGCTGCCTGTGCAGGCGGAGGTCGCTCAGCTGGCGGTGATCAGCAGCCTGCTCATGTCACGCCTGGACCTGGCGCTGCAGGTGCTGGCCAATGCATCCAGGTGAGCAAACCAACCGGCGGGCCAGCACTCCCACTCCACAGGAAATGACAGTGAATGGGAGCCTCCAGTGGCCGGAAGTGACGGTATGGGACTGAATGGTAACCTGAACCTGCATGGGAAGTGGCGGTACGGGAGTGTCGCGGAGCATCTAGTCACCGACCTGAAACGCGCCATCCCTGATTGGTGGGGGGGTATACCCTGATGAGAAGTGAGTCCTGCCCCCGCACCTCGATCCCGCTTCAGGCCCTTCCGTTCGGCATCAGCACATGCAATGTTGAACAGCGTGTGCGTGTGTTCAATCACTCACTGATATCCATGCACAGGGAGTGGCAGGCGGGGCAGACGGAGATGTCGAATCGTCTGGCGCAGCTGAACGAGGCGCTCAAGGCGCACAGCGGCGCCAAGGCGGCCGACGCGGACGCGGCCATGGGCGGTGCGGGCGAAGATGATGATGAGCGTATGATGAAGGAGCTCGCGGGCGAGTTTGCGGTCACCCTTGCCACCGGTGAGTGAGCACGAGAGCCTGTGAGCGGGCTGCGTGCATCGTGACTGTTGGCTTGGTTGATTGTGGCGTTCGCAGATTGAAGGATTCACACTTTTGAGCCCTGTACGTCCGTCCAGCTGTCGGCAGCGCTGTGCCAGTCTGTGCCTCAATACGTGTGGCTCTTGTGCCGCCCCGCCCCCCTTGCACACACACACACACACACATGACCTAGCACCCAGCACCACGACTGAAGTTTTGCTGCGCTGTGCATGATGCGGTGTGCACATTACTTTATGCATGGAATATCGTTCAATTCTGAGCGCCGCAACACCCGCATGTGTCACGAGCTCGCAGCATTCTGCGAGGAGCACAGTCCGGCTGCTGATCGTATATTTCAATACCGTATTTGTGTTTAACGTTGGCTGCGTGCGTGCGTGTGCGCACATGTCTCCTGTACAGGCCATGTGAGCGAGGGCCTGCAGGCCTACCTCACCAACACGCTGCCGGAGCCGGGGCTGCGCCGCCTGGCGCGATCGGTGGATGCGGCAGTGCAAAAGGTGCGAGCGCCGTACCTGCCTGGGAGCACCTTGCACACTTGCCGGCGTCAGGTGGTGTGCCCGCAGGCGGGGACTGCAGCCTGCGCGCCTGCGCAGCTGACGCGGCTGATAGGTACTTGCGCGCCGGTCCGCGCGTCTTTCCGGCTGGCCGCTACCCCACGCCTGCATACGTAAGCTGCATGTGCCACCTGCTGTCCATCACATGTACAAAGGGGTGCGTACGCGGCGATCCAGGTTACATCACTGCTATCCTACCCTTCTGTCGCTTGCATATGCACTTTCACATTCTCACTGGCGCTTTATCGTATTGCATTTATTATGTTGCGCCTTTGATTCCGGCATGGCTTCTCTTGGGCATCACAGTGTGCGTGTGCCGCCGCTTGTGCGCGTGTGCGTTCTCATGTGTGCGTGCAGGTGTGCAGCTGCCTGCTGGACGCCGTCATCCCCTGCCTGTCCATGGCGGTGTTCCTGCTGGGCGAGCTGCGCGGCCAGGCGGCGCTGGCGCACATCACAGGCGCGCTGGGGCTGCCGGTAAGCCCAGCCCCCACCCACCCACCAACCCCACGGGCTCCCCCGCCCTCCCGTCCTGCGCATACAATTGCGGTGTATGACTGTATTCCGGTTATTGGGGCTCTCTAGCCTTCAGCTGGTGCCTGGCTGCTTACCGGGTCGACCACCAACACAACCCCACAGCAAAATGTAGTGGTACACAGCGGGGGCTGAGGTAGGCGGGCGTGGAAGGGGGCCTGGCTAGCTGTGTGCAAGGGTCTGTCCTCGTTGCAAGGGCAGTATGGGCCTCGGTCAGACAACCCGCAAGCGTAGAGGTCTGAGGCTGAAGCGGTGGCGTGAGGCAAGCCTGACGGTGCACAAGCGCAGCTCATGCGTGACTCATGCATGCGCTGCTGGCAGGAGGCGGCGTGTTGTGAGGCGGAGCTGGGCGCCTCCAAGGCGCTGCTGCAGGCAGAGAGCCTGCGCCAGCTGGTGCTGGTGGTGGGGGTGGAGTACCGGGCGTTCTTCGTGTGGCTGCTCAAGACGCGCCAGCAGGTGAGCAGCTTCGTTCTACTACCGGAAAGGCGGAAACGGAAGACTGGTGTCCTGATATGTGCGGTTGACGTGTGCAACATTGTGACAGCGTTCAGCCCGAAGCGGAGCTGTCACCAAACCTGTCGCTGGAACGAGCGTTGGCGTCAAATTGTTGTCAGCGGGCCGGGCCTGCTTTCGTTGTCCTCGCGAGCTCGTGTCAGCTGCGTGGCGCTGCTGATGCATGGCCCATAGAGTCATAGGCTCGTAGCGCAACGCAACTGATCGCTTACGCAACTGCTGCGGCGGTCCGACCGACCCCTCACCTGTGTGGCACGCCCTGTCACCCTCCCGCCTCCCTCACTCCGTCCCTCCCTCTCTCTCTCTTCCCCCCCCTCTCATCCGCAGCTGGACAGCGACCGTGAGAGCGAGGACTCCAGCACCGCCGGCGCCTCTGGCTCCATGGCGGGCATGGCGGTGGCGGTGCCGGCCGTGCTATCCTTCCTGGAGGGCCAGCTGCAGCGCGACCGCGTCATACGAGACCTGGAGGTGAGCCTGGGCGCTGCCTGGAGCTGCCGTACTAGGCGGTACTGCACAGCGCTGTACGACCCCAGCTCCTATCCTTCACAATGTACAGTGCTGTACATACACACATACGGCCCCCCCCTCAACGCCCCTTTCCTCCACACACACACCACACACTCGCACGCAAGCCACAACTGCATGCACAGCTGCACGCATGGCTCACACACGCTCCATCAGCCCATTCCCTTTCATTCCTTGCTGCCTGTCTGGCTGTCACTTGCCAGGCCTCCGCCATGCATTACGAGCACCCCATCGGCAGCCTAGACTTCCCCGCCAAGCTGCTGCCAGAGCTCAAGGCGCTACAGGCGCTACTGCATGAGCCACCGCCCACCTACTGCCCGCCGCCCTCCACCAGCGATACCTACAACGCGACCGATCTGGGTCAGCCGCCCCTTGCGCCATCTGGGTCACTCGAGGCGACCCACATCGACATACACTCAACCAGCGATGCCCCTGGCGGCAATGCAAGCACAGCGGGCGGTGTGAATGGTGGTGGTGGCGGCGGCGGGAGTTTGTCGGCCTGGCCCGATAAGCCACTGAAGCGTCAGCTGACTGAGGTTCGGGATGCATGTGTTGCGGCGCTGGCAACACTGCAGCGCAGCGTATCACCGTCGTTCCGGCTCGTCGTGCAGGTGGGCATTGAACAGCTCCGCGTCACATCAGGAACACTGGGTCCGCCTCTGAACATAGGGGCAATGGAAAATGGCGTTGGCTTTGCTGCACACGCGGTGCCCGCCCCATGGTGTGCTCCCACACAAGCTGCACGCACAGAGCCCTCTCTGTCCCGGTCCGAAGGGGAGTGTTACCCTCAGGCCAAAAACGTTCTCATCGCAGCTCTGCTGCCTTGCGCCATGCTCCAAGACGGCCGTGTGCAGCTCCCAACCGTCTTGTTGTAGCTGTCAATCCCTGACGGCTGTCGTGCCACCATTTTTGCTGTGTGCTGCAGGTACCGCTGGTGCCCGGCATCCCCACCAGCCCATCCGTACCGCTCACGCTTGTACCGCCTGCAGTACGCCTGCCCCAGCTGCGTACGGAGGGCCCGCAGGGCGCTGCGCTGATCGCCATGCACCTGCTGCCCGCACACCTCTCAGCCGCCGCCGCTGCTGCTGCCGCCAGCACTACGGGTGGCCTAAGGCGGCCTGAGGCGCCGGACGCGCCCCTTCCAAGCGGCTGCGAGGCGTTGCTGCTCTCCAAAGCGGTACCGCACGGAGGCGATGACGGCCCTGCAGCTGCAGCCTCCTCCGCCAAGGTGAGTACAACGTCCTCGCTCACCACTCAGACCTCAGTTGACGTTCTCAGTACAATATCCTCAGTGTGACGCCCTCAGTGCAATGTTAGGCACGCGCTGTCCACATGTATACACGTACATTGACTTCAGCACTCACTTTTGGCCTTATGGTTGATCAATGCACAGCCCTGGCTGTCACCTGCGCTGTGTGTGTTTTCTTTGTGCGCCTGATTTCTGCAACCTGCTTGTACTGGTCTCTGCTCCCTCCACTCTCACTTGACGGCTTGGGGGTTGTCTGTGTGTTGCCGCTTTGCCTGCCTGCAGCTGCGCGCATGCGTGGTGTGCTTGCCGCCCGGCTGGCGGGCGCAGTCGCTCGCGTGCTACCGCAACAGCCACGTCGCGCTGATCGCTTGCTTGCCTTCCACGTCGCCATCACAACCACACAGCCATTCTCCAGCACAGCACGCTCATGGCGGCAGCGGTAGGTACAGTGGCGGAGGCGGTGCCGCTGATGCTGACAGCAGCGGCTTCCCTCAGAGTAGCCAGCTGGCTCTGCTTGACACTTCAGGGCTCCCCTGGACTGATATGGATGCGGCGGAGCTGGTGGCATCCACCAGCGGCGCTTCAGGGCAGCCCACGACAAGCTTGTTGCAGGTGCGACGCTAAGGGGTTTTGAAGTTTTGTGCTGATTCGTGCGGACATGCATGCATGCGCTGGCTGGCTAAGTGCGCACATGCGGACGTCAGCGTGGGTGGGCCCTGCAAGTTGCTTTGTGCATCGCGCCAACATCACTTGCAAGCATCGCTTGGTTGGATCGCAAGCATCACGTGGCGCACTGAACTCTGGATCGCCTGCCACTCCCCACCGCTGCCGCCAATGCATGGCAATCATATGGTACCCAGTCATGGTTGTGGCGATCGGCGCTGCGGTGCAACGGTCCCAACTGCAACGGTGAAACTGCCACTGGCCACCACTGCAGGCCTGCATCGCGCACGGCGCGGTGGCGGCGCAGTGGCCGCACGCAGCCTGCCGGGCACGCGGTCCCTGCTCGCCCTCCTCGCCCTCCTCCTCCCAGCACGCGCACTGGCAGGCGCCGCTCATGGTGAGTGCCGCGCGCGGCATGGCGGCGGCGGTGGCGAGCGGGGGGCGCGCCGTGATGCTGGACCTGGAGGAAGACGAGGAGGCGGAGGATGCGGCTGAGGAGGAGGAAGACGTAGCGGCTGCGGGGGACGAAGAGGAGCTTCCGGATGCTGCTTAGGGGATGCCGCATGGGGGCTTGCTTTCGGGGGGGCGTCGCTCGTGCTTTTGTGCCGCATATCAGCATATGAATTTCACCCCCCCACACTCATGAATTGCACCACACCGCACCCATGAGTATATGACTCTCTCAGTGCCCACGTCCACACTTGCGCATTGAGGTTGGCATCAGAACGGACACCGGATTGGCTCATATCGTCATATGGCAGTTGAGGAATGACACAACACCGTACCCAGGTGCGCCATCCGAAGTACCGGTATCATTCATTCATGCTGCGTTGTTCAAGAGTGCTGGGCTTCTTGCATCGGTGAGCAAACGTCCGCAAAGTGGGACGCCGCAGTGCATGTGTACTGCACGTGTGTGCCTATGCAGGGTGGTGGTATGCGCATGTGGGCAAGATACACAAATCTACATTCAGTTTGTTTTGCACTAGGAGCTTTCAGATGAAGCCGACACTCCCCTCTAGATGAGGCCTGATAACGCTCGCAGACGCCAGTCATTGAGCCAAGCAGCACGTAACCACAGGCCAACACAAGGGGTGCAGGGCCATGATCGTTCCCAGCATGAGTGTATGGATACGTACTGGTAGTCTGTGTCGTGGTAAGAGCGTCGCCTGATAGGGGCTTGGCCCTGCTATTGAATCGCATGGTCAATAGGGCTGTGGAGGATGGTGACGGCGTCACGTTGTCCAGGCTGCTGCATCGCTCACTGCACCCGCCTGCCTGCCTGCCTCCTGCAGCGCTGACGTGGGAGGTGGCACCTATGTGGCCATGCCAGAGCGTGCACGCGTCTGGGCGGCCCTTATCCCACTGGCGGGTGGCAGTGTGACGCATATTGCGTTTGACAACTGTGGGTGACGTGGGTGATGTGTGGTGCGTACAGTTCGATCAAACGATGTGGGGTGCGTGCCGTTCGATCAACAATCCCGTCCAACTACAACACGCAACACCGGCTGCCTCACCCCATAGCAACAAGTATCATGCAATCGAATGAGGCTGCAACCACATCCCCTTATGAAATGTATTCAATCCATGCAACTGGCTTCCGGCATTGGCCCGATGCCAATCACCGTTCCCACCCCAGTCAGGGGGGATGATAGTCAAGGTAGCCGCATGCAGTGGATAGGGAGCGTTGAGCATATCTTGTGAGCTTGCTTCACTTTCCATACATACACTCTGCATGTGCCGCGATTTGTGCACAGTGTTGCAATTGCGAGAAACCGTTCGGCACTAACACGACGTTGACCGCTGTGGTGCGTAGCCTAGACAAGCTGGTGACAGTGTGAGGAGCCCAAGTTGACAGACCTCTGGTGACAAATGGCAACCGCAGTGCCTGCTGTGGGTCAGGTGAGTCGCATCACGCGCATATAGCAACTTCCAAAGCGGCTGTGCCCCGCCTTTAGCACCACATCGAGGTGCACATCATACACTCTCTTTCAGGTGGTCGGGCCTGGGGACAGGATTATGGCTCTTCCAGGGACAGGCTCAGTTCGGCTGGCGGCCGGTCTCTCGGCGACAAGCGACAGCGTTGTTAGCACAAAGGGCGGCCTGCTCAAGCAAACACGGACTGGGCAGCTGTACTTGGAAGGCAGACAGAAGAGGTATTTCACCTGCACAACTCAAGTTACTGGCTGTGTGTGTGCACCGCACCCTGCTTGCTTAAACGCCCTTGAAGCGCGCTGCGACACAATTGCGCCTTGAACAGGTACATTCCTTGTGAGGGGGACAACGTGCTGGCTGTTATTATTGACAGGCACATAGAGGTGCGTGCAAGATTCACTTGTGTACCTGCAGTGCTTGCTGAAGCTTGTGGATGGGAGCTGAAACTCTTCCCCGCTTGCTGCAGAACTTTGTCGTGGACATTGGCGGCCCTTTCAATGCCATCCTACCACAACTGTCTTTTGAGGGTGCTACTCGAAGAAACAGGCCCAACCTGCAGCCAGGCGACATCGTATACGCTCGGGTCGTGTCCGCCAATCGCGACACCGACCCAATTCTTAGCTGCACAGACGCCCTGGGGAGAGCAGGAGCGTATGGGCAACTCAAAGGAGGGCTGAACTTCGCGGTCTCCACCGCACTTGCTCGGCAGCTGCTTGGCACACCCACAGCGCCTGTCCTCGAAGCGCTGGGAGGCGCGCTGCAGTTCGAACTGGCCATCGGCGTCAACGGCCGCGTCTGGGTGAACGCTTCAACGATAGCCACGACGGTCCTGGTCAGCAACACGATCAAGAAGTCAGAGTTCCTGAGTCCAGGGCAGGCGAAGACACTCTGTGCAAGCGTGCTGCAGAGCATACAATAGATGCGTGTATGTGCATCGTCCTGACTCCTGACCCATTGAACAACACCTTGAACTCAACTCGTTCTTGAATATCAAACTCAATCTGAGCTGACCCCGGCTGTGTTGCAGCTCGTATGCCATGCCATGCGGGCCCATGGCATGCCTGTGCATGTACGGGCGTTCAGCATACGCGCAAGACGCTAGCCGTGTCACGCTTTGCCCAAACAGCAGCAGGCTCATCGTGCGGACTGCCTCTGGCTCTATCTCTGGAAGTGCTCATTGGTAATGCCTTTGCAGTCAGCGTTGGCAAGCATTACAGCTGCTGCCGCTGACCGGCTGAAGCAACGCCACAAGCATCACATGTCGCAACATGCATCACGGAGGGCTGCATGTGCATGTGTCATGCAAGGAAGCGAAACGTAACGGCATCGGTCTGTAATGCCACACCAGTATCAAGGAAATGAATCGCATCATCGGCTCCAGGATTGCAGCCCACGTCACGTCACGTCACGTTGCGCCAGGGGTTAGCAGGAACAGCTCACTGGGGGGCGCAAGCAGGGAATTTCACCGAATCACGGCACAGCGCTGGCAGCGTCAGCGGGGTCACGGCCGTACCGCGATGAACTGCAGCTGCTGCTGGTGCTGCGCATCCTCCGATTGGTCCCCCGCGCCGTCCCCCCACGCCGCACTGCTCGCCCCCTCATCACCGCTGTCCTCCCCACCCGCCACACGCCAGCTGCGCAGCTCGAGGCCCGCACCGCGCAGCGCCCCCATGATGGCCGCAGGGTTGATCTCGCCCACATAGAGCGGCACCTGGCCGCACAGCGCCCCCCCTGGAGCCAGCGCTGAGGTGAGCTCCGAGAGCGCCTCCGCGCTGAACCAGCGCGTGTGCATCTCGGACGACATGTTCTGGCCTGCGGGCGTGTACACAGGCAGGAAGCAATGTGCACAAGGCAGCATGCGTGCTGTGTGGGGAATGCAACAGCCAACAGGACTCACTGTAGCAATGCACTTGCCTTACGTAGCTGAACACACTCCTCGATTCATGCATGAATACACTGCACGGACTGAGGAATCTCGCACATTGATCTCAACCTAGGAATGTCGCACTGGGCTGTTGTGAAACCCAAAAAACATTATGGTATTGCACGCCCGACCGCACTGCAGCCAATAGCCATTCCCCATCCCGACTCACCGTCCATGAGCACGACGTCATAGGCGGCCTTGGCCCTCAGCGCCTCGCTCAGGCTCAGCGGCGCCAGCGGCGGCGGCAGCGGGGCGTTCGGGTCGCCCCCGTCAAAGCTGGTGAAGGCGGCTGTCTGCAGCCCGCGGTTGCGGGGCACGCCCACGTCCGTGTCCACCCCCACCACCTGCGGCACACGAACACATGCGCCACATGACAAACATGACACACATGCATGTGCAGCATACAAGGCCTGATCAGAAGCTGCACCAAGCGTGGTGACGAAAGCGCACTATGCCTTGAGACGGAACATGTACGTGGCGGGACGCGTACTTTGGCAGGACCCAGGCTGTCGGACATAGGGTTCGGCTTAAGAACACGATGACGTTGTGCAAGCCATCACACCCCACGACCTTTGCTGTTGCACCGTGTTACGTCCTTCTGGTGGTGGGTCGTTAGCCTCCCAGAAGGAAAAAGAGTGTCGGTGCGCGCACACAGCATGACCCTGATGCGTCCTGTCCTTTCCCCTTTCCCCATTCCTTTGTGCTGACCCTTGCTGGCGTGCTTCGCAATCCCAGCCATAAACGCATTGGGCTCCATCAGCACTGCTGGCAGTAAGCGCAAAAGGGAAAAGGGCTGCGCTGGACTGCTCGCAGCTACAGGGCGGGGCAGC
The DNA here is from genome assembly GCA_001662385.1 of Chlamydomonas asymmetrica. NCBI lineage: Eukaryota > Viridiplantae > Chlorophyta > Chlorophyceae > Chlamydomonadales > Chlamydomonadaceae > Chlamydomonas > Chlamydomonas asymmetrica. The sequence continues at coordinate 27,173 of BDDA01000225.1, read as the reverse complement.
GGGGAGGGCAGATGGTCGCACTCGTGCCTGGCAAGGAGCCCGGTATGCTTGTACCAGTGCGATTGTGCAGCAATCTAGCACGCCCGGTGCCTAGAGCAGGTTGCTGTGGTGGGCCTCGTCTGGTCCCCGTCTGGGGGGCAGCATGGGCCGTTTGGCGAACACGCTCTTGATGCAACATGACATAACATATTGTGCAGTCTTACGCACCTGCATGCCTTGTGACGCCATGAGCTTGGTGAGGCCGCCAGTGCCGCAGAAGACGTGCAACACGCGGCTGCCCGGCTCGCTGCACGTGGCGAGGCCGCCCGCCGCTGCACCCATGTTGGGGAAGGAGGCTGCTGCGGGCCTCAGCGCGCCCTGCTGCTGCAGGTACACCAACAGGTCAAGCCCAGCGGGCGGCGCACCTGCGGGTACAACAACACGCAACACAGTGGCAGGGCCACTGGAAATTGCACTGCATGGCTCCACAGGAGGCTCTTCCGGACACAACACTGTATGTGTTTACACGCATTGCTAACTGCATGGGCATGGCCCCATAGAGATTTGTTGTGGTGGCCAGGTTTATGGGGCCATCTGACACTCAGCGCGCCCCCATCCCCCAGCGCCCGCACCTGCCGACCCGAGCACCTCCCCTTCCGCCAGCCGCGCCGGCCACCCCAGCGCCACCATGCCGCTGTCCCCGGGCGCCTGCGGCCCTGTCCTGCCGCCCGCCGCCGCCTCCAGCCGCCGCGCCAGCTCAGACAGGTCGTGTACGGAGAAGGTGGGCACAGCGCCTGGCGGCGGCGCCAGGTTGGACCCGGGCTTCTCGTTGCCGCCACCTGGATAGCGGTGCATTGCGTTGCAACCAAGCAGTGCATCAAGTTTTACCAAGCTGCAAGCACAGAGATAAGATTGCAAGGCTACAACGCTATAATGCTACAAGGCTAATGTGTCGAAATCAACTGCTGGTGTGGAGGCTGCAACGTTGCACTAGGTTGATGCGACAGGATTACATTCTACTACCCACGAGACAGACACACCACGTGATCCATCACATGTAGCATACGGGTCGTGACACAGTAACACGATGAAAAGCCTTATGATGCACCTGCATGGACGTATATGCGATGCAAGGATGCAGGCACATGCAGCTCGCAGCAGCCCCCCCCCTCACCTGCTATGAGGCATGTGGCGGTCCCTGCAGCATTCCCGACCTCCACGTCTGCCATGTAGGGAACGCAGGGCAGGGTGGGATGCAAGAGTCAGCTGTCAGCAGATAGCAGCAAGTGCCCCAGCCATGTGTGAACAATGCTCACCACTTGACAGAGGCGCGTGGAAACAGGCGACTGTCAAGCTGACAATGCCGATCATGATCGATTGGCTGACTGAATCTGGTGACCTCGCAGGCCATCAGGAAATGGTGTCCAGCACGATGTCACCGCTAATTAAATCTCTTTTTCCTGCTCTCCAGCGTGGCAAAGTACGGGTACGGTACGAGCGGTCGCCGACATTCACTTTCACATATGCACGCTGAGTGCATGCGAACGACAGCTGACCCCAATGCTGTGGGTAGGCCAACACTTCTACAACCCGCCTGCAACCCTGCCAAGGTCGTGGGCTACACAATGAACACACAACGTCCCCCGCCCCCCTCCGCTGAACTGCGCCCCTGGAGCGCTGCCCACCGCCACTGGCTGCTCACCTTCGAATGAGTCACCCACCATCAGCAGCTTGCTGGGGTCAAGGCCCCACACCTGCGTTGTTAGGTGGGTAGGAGGGCGACTGTGTGAGGAGCAAGCAGCGCCATGCAAGCCTGCAGCGATGCAATGCGTCAAGTGTGCGATACAAATACCGTAGGAGCATCTGCTTTTCCTTCACAAGCGGACGGGCGATGCATGTGCAATACTGTGGTGTGCCGTCAGGCGCGGCTAACCACTGACTGAATCAGGCAGGGTATTCTGGTGCCAGCTTAGTTCACCGGCTCGTTTGGTGACCTCCCCTACAGCTGCAGGCCTGACAATTCCGGCAGCGCACTTTGGGTTCGAAATGCCAACAACAATGGCAACAGTGCAGCTATCAAGCGTGCTTTGTTTGGCAGGCGCTTCTACCACACTAACAGAGGCCCTACGGGGAATACTGTCAGGAACTTGCATCTGGCGATCCCGTCGTGACCTTACCATGTCCTGCCACTCGCGTACGCAGCAAGCACACGCTCTGCTGCATACATGCACCTCCTGCTGGCCTGGTCCCTATCTGGGGGCAGCATGGGCCGATTGACCAACACGCTCCTGATGTAACATTAACACATAACATTAACACAACGTACATATGCTTCTGAGACGCACCTGCGCTACGTGCAGCAGCAGGCGGCGGTCCGGCTTGACGAACGTGAACTCGCGCGTGAGGACGACGTCAAACAGCGCCGCCCACTGCGGGCCTATGAGGTCCAGGAAGGCCTGCACGCTGGCCTGCGTGTTGCGCGTCACCAGCGCAACGGGCACCTGCGGTGGCAGCGACGGCAGCGCAGTCAAGGCGTCATGCTGGGGCGGGAAGCATGCCAGATAGCATGCCACTAACGCCCGTATCACCACATGTGTGCACACGTGGAAACGCCTGGACATTCGCGTTGGCATGCACGTGCCCTTCATGCGAGCGTTCGTCCGCACGCATGCATGAAAGTGCACACGCATGCACCCTGAACCCCCCTTGCCAGTTCCTTCCATGACAATTAAATTGATCGTCGCCGCAGCAGCTACCTAACGTCTACCTCTTGCCTCTAGCCTCTCATCAGTACCTTGCGTGTCTTGAGCAGCTGCAGCAGCTCCAGCAGGCCGGCCTTGGTGCTGACGGCGCGCGCGGCCTCCGCCTCTATGGCCAGGATGACCTCCATGGCGTGAGCGATGCGTGCAGGCCCCTCGGCATCCGTCCATGCCTCCATCACCGTGAACAAGTCGCCTGGGGGTGAGGGTGAGGGTGAGGGTGGGAGTGAGGGTGGGAGTGAGGGCGAGCGAAAGGGTGAGGGTGAGGGTGAGGGGGCACAGGCAGCACCGCACAGGCCCACACGCCCGAGCCATAACGCCATGCCGCACCTGCACCCCTCACGTACTTCAACTGGCATCATACGTGTGATAGCTAGCGATCAGGAATTCAGCGCCATGCGTGATGCAACATGCAAGTCTCATCGCGTGTTCGTCACTACATGATACCGGCTGGTGGAGCGAATATGTGCAGTCTGCCGGCGTTTATCACATGCAAGTTTGTGATGCAGCCCCACGTGCCTGCATGCAGACCTAGTGCTGCACTTGCTATGTGGCGGCCACCCTGGAGGCAATCCGCAGGCTCGGCCAGGTCAGGCCTGGCTGCCTAGATCCAGGCTAGATCCGCATCATCTTCATGATCATCCAACATGCATCGCATGCATGCATGTGGTAAGCATGTATTGAAGCTTTGCACGGAGAGAGGTGCAGTTGAGCGGTCTAAGTAGATGCCAGTCCAGTCCAGTGGTCTGAGCAGCCGCACGAAGTACGTACGCAGCCAGGGAGCGTGAAGTGGGCACGGGTGCACAAGCGCAAAGCAGGGGGCCTGAGCTCACCAACAGGAATACCAGTTCTCTGTCGCATATCCAGGAAGTCTATGTGGCTTTCTGTCAGCGTCCCATCCATGTCTGCATGCAAGTGAACGGTCGGCAACGCCCTCAGTACGTCGCTTCAGGATATGGTTCCAGCACAGGATATCTTGGGTACAAAGTGCAGAGGACATGTCAAGCTGGAACAGCGTCCTTCTGAAACCCATGTTCCCCATCCTGCGCTAGAGGCAACAACTTGCAAGCCCGCTTGCATCTTTGGCAGCAGTGCGGGGAGCTGGCGCCTTACCAAAAACGACCTGCATGGTACACAGGAATGCAATGGGCAAGTGTTATGCAATCATAAGTGGTTCAACGAGGGCAGTCAAGCTCCCCAGAGTGAGCAGCACTTGGCAGACGCACAGCACAGGACAACTGACTGCCATCGTCGCCAGGCACTCATCAAGCCATCGAGGTGCACAGAGCGTATCTGTTAGGACTTCCTCACCCCTTCATAGAAACAGGAGCCCCGTTCTTGCTGCCTGGCTGTCTCCGCCGCCTGTAGTGTGGCTGTGCCTGGTGTGGCCCTCGGCGCCATTTGCATACACCGGTGTTGTACGTAAGGCCTAAGAAAGCCCCCGTGCGCCCTGATGCTGCCACAGGTACCTAGCTGACGTGTTTGCAACATGGCTGTGCTTCGCCTGGTGCGCTATTCCACCACTGATATGTACGCTATGCCTAAATACAAGTACGTGTAGAAACGCAAGGATACGTTTGCACTGAATCAGCGTTGGTGAAGGTCACAACTGCAGCAGGTGTCAAGCTTACAGCACAGTGCTTGTGATTAACTTTCTGTGCTATGCATCAACTGTCATTCGGTTCCGATACTCGCCAATTTGCTTGATGTTGCTGGGAGAGTGAGCACACACGCATTTGCACACACACGCACACAAACACCACGTAAACTACCGGTGCTGTCTGGCATGGGGATGCAGATGTTGCGACAGAATATCCTTCCGTCAAAAGACTTGCTTTCTAGCTTTAACTCCGTGAATGCCAACGATTAACCATGCACAAGTCGGTTCACTCGTTCCATCCATGCCAGGACAAATCCCGAACACTGCCAGAACACTGCTACCACATACACATATTTCCACACTGCAATCCACTCGTACGCTCCACCAAGAGTGTATAAATACAGGTCGGGAAGGGAAAAGGAAAAAGAAGCCGTGAACGGCCATGAGCAGGAATCAAGACGCTTTGGGCGGTGCGAGTGCGCCGTGAGCAGGGCTCAGTGGGTTGAGGTATGCACCGTCACGTGCTGACAACCGCACGCCCTGGCGGAGGGCCACTGCAGCGCTCCGGCGCAACTGAAGCATGGATGAGGGGCCCACATCCGTGCCAAACAGACGACCAAACAGGCAGGGTCTGCAATCAAACACGCGCGAGTACAGAACAATACGTTACGTCAGGAGTGGTGAGCAGCACCTTAACCGCTGGCTCCACGCAGTCAGCCAGTTAGCCATTCACAAGCTGAACCGCGCAGCGGCACCCAGATAGCATTCGTCACGCACACGCCGTCGCCAAGCACCTTGCCCCTCCCCCCCCACCCCCCCACCCCCCTTCAATATGAACCACTCACCACATAAGTGGCATAACACAAAGGGGGGGCATGCAGTGCGGACTGCCCTCACCTGGGTGACGCACTGTGTACGCGAGTGGCCGGGTTGGGGTTGGGTGGTGTGGCGTGGAGGCGCTGGGCGACCAGCAAGCGCGGCTAGGGCTCCACGGCGCGCTGCACTCAAATGCCTGAGCAGCGACTGCGGCCTCTGAGCCTCCAACACGCCAGCGAGTTGATGCTGCATTTGCGTTGTAGTCCGAACGACATATCCATCCCGCCACCTGCCGCTGCGCTGAAAACGAGTAGTATGCCACCGACGGCAGCGCTGGCTGCTGCATGTGGGGCATGTCCATGCTCATGTCCATGCCTGTCGGCTGCAGGTGGCTGGCTGCCAGCTGCATGTGCACCGCCGGCTGCAGCACCTAACCCGTGGTCCGCTGCGCCGCAGCGGTACCGGCGGACGGGGAGGCCTAACGCATGCCGGGTGAGGAATAGGAGCCGAGGCTTTCCGCGGAGGCTAGGTTGGCGTAGGTTTGCAGGCACACTGCTGACCTGGTTCCTGCTACCAGGCCACTGGGCACCTGGGCCCGGGCATCCATGAGCCCCGGGCGGGATCCCGGACTATCCTGCTGTGGCATCGGGAGGCTTGCCAGAAGGGCAGCCGTGGGGTACTTGGGCCTAAGAAGAGTACACTGCAGGGACAAGCCCTCAGGCCCTGGGCCAAGGCCCATCTTGCGCTGTTGGACCTGACGTGGGAAGCTGCCTGCGGCAGCCGTGCGCACTGCACCACACCACCACAGGACGCACGTGCAGAACCCGGCAGCGTCCCAGCCTGGCTGTGGCTCGACAAGCTGGTGCTGCAGCTGCCCTCAGTCGAGCTCCGCCCCGCCGCCACGGTGTTCGTCACCACACGGGTCATCCGCCTCATGCAGAGGCGCAGGCCCGGGTATGGGTGGCTCGTGCTGTGGCAGGTGCCAGTCGAAGGGCAGGCCCATAGGTTCCAAGTTGAGGCGGTCCTCGCGGTGGTCCTGGCACACATACACCACACACCACACCCAAACCACACACACCACAGAGCGCGTTCTGAGTTCTTTGCTTCCCGTGGGGCCGTGCAGTGTGATTTCCGTGGGGCTGTGCAGTGTGCTTCCCGTGGGGCCGTGCAGTGTGCATATGTTATGCGTGAGGATGGAGACTGCACCACAGTGGGTGTCTCCATGACGCACGTACGGGCAGGGGGGAACGTGAGAAGGCAGCGGGTGTGCAGCCGCATGTGCAGCGGCATGCAGTTGTATGTGTGTGTGCGCAGAGAGGGTGAGGACGACAGCTACGCTGTACACCCAACAGGGCTGAGCATGCGACTCCTATGCACTTGCACAACCACGCGTGCATTAAGCAGAGGGTGTGCGTG